>VUQR01035991.1:48521-64287 GCA_015108515.1 Hemichromis elongatus
TCCAATCAGAAAGCATAAAACGCTCATGGTTTCAGGGCTCCGCTGAAGTAGGTAGACATTTATGTGAAGTATAAGAGTAATGAAGGAGGAGGACTTTCATCTTTCAAAGAGCAGGATATTTTGGCTCATTCCTCTGAATTTGTTGAATTTGTTGTGAGCTTTGAAGTTCTGGTGTGAAATTCAAAACTGGGAAATATTTGGTTTATATAATCAGTTGACATAATGTCTGTGCAAGGAAAGAACCTGGCTGCCATCGCTTCACATTAACATCTCAGCGAATCCACTGAAACTAAATCTCGGGGCCTGGGGCTGCATGAGAAATTGCCTCTTGACCGGAGCACACCTCAGAGATAGCTACTTGTTCATATTGATTGATTATGGACCTAAGAGTCAATCCAGGGCTAAGATTTCTTCTGCAGATAACAGTGAGAGTGATTTAATAGATAATGACTTGCAGTGGTATATTTCACAGGGAAACAGATTGCAGTTATCCCCCCCAACACTCAGCAAGAGCTTTGAGCCTTTTTTTTTTTTTAGTGGGTGGGGGTGGAGGGGAATAACTCATCTAGACGCCGCCACACATCAGAGCCTTAAAGCTGAGAGATTTCAGATTATTGCATAAGATAGAAACAGAAACGTCCTGCTCACCTGTGAGTCAGAGGAAAGGTGTTGTTTTTGCTGCAAAGCTTTGAACTTTCTTCACTCAGTCATTCACTACAGACAGCTGGGGCTCAGAGGTGTCCTATTGCTGGCCAAATCTGCTCTTAGATTTTAAGACCAGATTGATTTTTTATCAAAAATACGTTTGTTTTAATGGGTAAATATTCTATCAAATTTCTAATTCTTCACATTCGCTGCTAGGGTTTTTTTTTGCTTTGAGCTCCATTAACAGTTTGTTTAAAAAAAAACACACACACACTCCAAAAAACCATTCGTCAACAAAGATTTCAGCTAATGTTAACATGGTTGATTCTTTCCACCACTGATTGCCGTCTTCTTTGATGATAATACCAGATATGTTTTAGGGAGGGAGGGCCTGCCGTGTGATTGAAGGGTGTCTTTCGGTTTCACAGTCCGATTCGTCCCACACTTCCGATGGCTGTTTTTAAAAAGTAAAAACGATAAAGGTGAAAACACTCAGCTTCTGGCTTTAAAAACTGGATTACATGAAACCTGTTGGTCCATTTTGATGCACATTCTGGACCACATTCCATTTACGTTAGGCACTTCCAGGATCCTTGTCTTTTGTAGACTGGTTCTCTACCAAACCTTACTGGTACACTTAATGAAAACTATAAGTCACACATACTCTTGTTACTTCCTGCTATGACAAGAAAATATTTCCTTGTATGTGTTACATGATGTGCAATTAGTTGTGACTTTTGATGAATCCCTATATCCGCTGATCTGCTACACCAGCTGGATTACCTGAGACCTGTTATTGTCTCGCTCTTGTCCTGCACTAACCGTTGCAACTCACTGTGCTGTTTATGATGCTTGCTGGTTATCACTCTCATCATCTGTTTGCTCACCATGAATACTGAGTCAGTTTAAACAACTCTAGGCAATGGGTACATAAAACAAGTCCTCATCAATAAAGATTCATCATAACCCTGAGTAATTACTTGGCAGAGGAAGCATTCAATATGAACATTTAAGCAAAAACTGAAATTCATGAGACCAGAAAATAATGTTCAAATCTTTTATTGCCCAGTTTTGGTGATAATTTTGTCCAATTTTGCATTGAATTGTAAAGGTTTTCTCTCCTTAGCTGACTGGAGTGACACCCAAGAAGCTGATAGTGTTGTGCTTTCAGAGATGTCTTTCTACAGTTTATTGGTTATTTGAGTTATCATTAACCTCTGCTCTGAACTCTGACATTAATAACGTATTTTGCTCAGAGAAATGACGCCCCCTGGATATTTTCTTTTTTTTATACCAATTTCTTTTTAAATCTTAACCCTATAATGTCATTTGTATCGCATTTGATACATGAGCTTCTGAGACCTCTATCTCATCAGCATGATAAAAACTTGCCATAATTTCAAAATGTTTTGGACAAAACTCTCTTTTTTGTCTAACATTAACATTGTCGTTAACAAAAAGTTGCCAAAAACACCAAATTCATTGGGATACAAAAAATATACCATAAATATATAAATAAATATATCATAAACAACATGATGTGGCAAAAAAAGTGGATTTTGTTATAAGGGTTAATAAACATCTCAGTTCCAAGAAATCAGAATTTTCTGGCTATTTTGTGATGAGTTGGGTCTTAGGGGCTAGAGATGCTTGGTCAGAAAAATCCTAGTAGACCTGTCATTTCTGAACATCTCAAATCTGCTCATTTAATGCACAGATGGTAAAAACAAGGACGCAGCTATATTTTAGGAGAAATGAAGCAAATGAGAAAGTGTTTCAGACTTTTTTAGGGCACCAGATGGCGGCTGCAAAAGACTTTCAAATCTAGAGAAGTCTTTTAAAAAACAGCTTTCTGTCTTGAACTCTGTAAAGACTTTCTTTCTGGGTTCACTGACTTATTCGATCTTTTTGGTTATTTTTTTTAAAATCTGTTTTGAAAATCTTAAGCTGTATTTGAGAGTGGAGGATTATCTGTGGTATAAAACCGCACACTCGTTGGTTGCAGATTAGTCAGTCACAGGTCCGGAGCATACATCACACCCGCTCTGTTTGTTTGCAACTGAGATGGCAATAAGGGATTCTTTTTTTCTTGAGGCTCCAAAACAGGACTTCAGGAAACAGTAGATGATGTCATGGTAGCTACATCCATCTTTCATACTGTTTGAACTTCAGCACATCATCTTGACACCTTTATACACACCCTAAATACACCAACTTGCTGCCATGCGATTGGCTGATTAGATATTTGGTTTGTTGAGCAGCTGAACACGTGTACCTAACAAAGTAACTGTGGTTTGGGTGAGCTGCAGAACAAAAGGTTTTTGGTTAAACCAAAGACAGAACCATCTCTTTTACAGCATTAAATAAGTATATTCCAGAATGCAGTAAATTTAAACATATTAGCTGAAGTCCTTGCATGGGCGGGACTTGATAAAAAGTCCTGAAGAAGAGAATTGCTGGGAAAAAAGGACCCAACATGGTTTTTTTTTCACATGTTACAGTGTAACCAGTGAACCAGATTTCTTCACAGTCAAACTCCATAGAGTAAACTGATGTTTGCATATTTCTGCTGTGCTCACTTCCTCATGTCTCAGATAGTCATTTTTGCAGAAGGTACTAGTACTGACGTTGATCCATGCCAGGCAGATAATTACAGGACATACTGTACTTTCTCTACTTAATAAAGTTGTATAACCAAAAGATCCTCCTGAAACGACTGGACAAGTACCCATCCCTGTGATTAAAAATCCACTGTATGCCCTGCAGATACCCCAGAGCTGAGATGAGATTCATTTTAACAGGCCTAAGTAGAATGTGCTGTAGCTTATATGGGGGCTTTTGAGGAGCTCAACAGCTAGTATGCAGACAGGAGATGTCTTTGATCCCTGTGAGCACAGTTTCATTGGCTCATTCTTGGAGGAGGAATTAAAAACAAACAGGAGAGGAGAGTGCATGCAGCGGGAGCAGCTGAAAAGTCTTACACTAGTAGTTTGGTTTCTTGATCTCTGACTGTAATATGAGGCTGTTTTGCTGCAAATTAACTAGTGCGGCAGCAGGCGAGGAAAAACAGCTGCGACGTCTCACCACTGCCAGGATTATAGCTAAGCTTCTTTGCGTGGCTGTATTGATGCTGGCTGTCCATTCAAGAGTCAAAACAGGCTCGGCACTGAACGGCAGCCGCAGCAGACATGTTTTCACCACCGTAAAAAATAAACAGCCTCATAAATCCTCGCGGATTTTGCATTATCATACCACCTGCACACTGCATTTATTACGGTATATTGAGCGGTTGTAACCATAGAAACCAGGATGAGGCACATCGCCATCCTTTCCATCATTTGTGGAGCGCGTGACGTCAAAGTGACCACTATTTTTCCTCCAACGGAGTTTTTCCTTTCATTCAGAGCAGCGAGGGGTCTGCGTGGCAGATAACAGCATGAGTCAGCTGCACTATCAAACACCTTAATGAGGAAGTTTGCTAAGCCACATGAATCAAAGTCATCTATAATGAATTCATAGTCGCCCCGTGACACAAGAGGGAAAGCGCATCCTTATCTCACTCGCATTCACATGAGCACAAGAAGTGTGGAAACATTTCTGCTTTAATCTGATCTGCAGGCCCATCATAACAAAGACAACCGCGTCACACAAACGGCGCACAGTAAAGTCATGGCGTGCTTGGAAGCAGACAATGTCCTCATCAGTGGAGATAAAAGAAATAGGATATTCGTGGAATTTCTGCTGAGTATATCGGTGTTGTTGCTGTAACATTTCAGCATTTAATTCAGTCTAAATTTTGTAAGAAAGTCTGTTTAAGGAATTAACTGCTTCTGTGACACCTTGAAATTTGATCCCTCACAGCCTCGGGCTCCGTCCTGCTGCTCCGACCAAGAAAACCTTCCTGTATATTTTCTCATTGCTCTGGTTTTGGTCAGGCGGCCACCTGAAGTTATTTCTCTGCAACAAGCTTTGAAAATGAGGTACAGATTAAAATTGGGCATTTTAAAATAAACATATAACAGTAAAAATAGCAAGAGCCTTTATAATAAAACGGATTAGCCACAATATAAGGGAGTCAAAGCAACAATATTTAGGTACAGTCTAAAACAGTCAGTCCAGATTATCATGAGCATAGCAGATTACAAAACACTTCCATCAGCAGGGTTAAGGAGCAGAAACAAACAAATAGGGAAACACAGGAACTCAATCAGTCAATCAATCAATGAACGGCTTTCATGACCTAAAAACAAACAAGTTATGTGACTTTTGTTTGCTATAAGAAACCTCTTGCAGGATGATGCCACTTCAGTCCAACTAAAATGTCTTTACAACTTTTGTGAGATGTTGCACATCTAAACATCTTCTAACTTCGTGCTGTTATCGTCGACTACAAAGGATGGATTTAGCTTCTGGCACTCAGTGATTTACAGACTACATTTTTGAAATCAGTTTTAACATTGCTTTTTAATGCATTGCCATTTTGATTCTCTTGAAAGTGGACAGGACCGATTTAGAGGACAGGGTTCTGGCTAGCTAGCTAGCTTGGCAAGGTTAATCTGCAATTAACTGTGACATTAACTGTGGGATTATAATTATTCTTAGGAAAGAAACAGGATTAAAACAAAGTGGACCTATCAGAATCCACTTGACACAACACGGCAGCAAAACAAAATATCACTCACCTTTCACTCAAAATTGCAGTAGCTTGAATAAAATACCTCCTCCTTATACATTGCCAACCAGTTTTATACCGTTACTGGCCTGTCCATCCTCCCACCCCATTACCTGCCTGTGCGGCTTTTTTCTCCCGTTGCTTGGTAGGAGGAGCTAAAGTGGCTCTTTTGGTGTTGAAGGTTGCCCTTCTTCATCTTGTTTTACTCTTAATAGGACCATAATTTACAAAATAAATATTATGCAGGATTAAACTAAAATACCTGAAACTAATAAAGTCACAAACTCCTCAGGAAAGAGTTTTTAAATCAAGCAGTAATCTCATTTAAAGAAAGTCAAAGAAATATGACTTCTTTTTGCGACCAAAAAAGTCGCCCACTGCTGGTCAATATAAAAAAGTGAGCTGTAATTCTTTTGACTGAAGTACGATTTAGTTTTAGTCATAATTTAGGTGTTGATGAAGTTGTCCATTTTATCAGTTTTTGCACACATGCATTCGTTTTTATTTAGTTATCGTCTTGTTTTTATCAGAAAAAGGTTGTTGACAAAATCTATGCCAAAAATGATTGGTCAACAAAATTAACACTGGCCCATCTACCCTGTAAACACAGTTTATGGGCGGTATTCAGTAAGTGCTGCTAAACATCTTGATGAATACTCTTAGGTCACTCAGGCGAGGAAATGATTCTGATCATCTGGGCGTCATCTGAAAATGCTGCGTCTGGATGAAAGGAATCAACTTTCCCGGGGAAACAAGCTGTTAAGTTTAAACAATAACTCCATACAACAGCCTCCTGCCAAAATACCAAATGATGATTTCCAACAGAGTCTTAATTTATAGAACTACGAATACACAGCAAAACACGCTGGTTCATACTATGTGGATACAAAGCATGAAGTAAACCATCTAGAAATTATGCATCTACTCTCTCAAGTCAAATGAATGGAGGTTTTCTTTTTCTTCAAATTTGCTAAAGTTGGGTATATAGAGTGTAAAATAGCACCAAGGAATCTTTAATAGTTAAATCTAACTTTTAAATCTGTGTAGTTTTATAGAAAGTACAAAAAATTTGCAACTGTTACACCATTACTTATCAATAATAAATTGTGACCAAAGTTTCTTTAAGAGCAGCAGAGAGAGGCTGCCAGGAGCAAGTGGAGGAGGGTGCCGACTGCAGCTCACGTTTTAGGAAGTTGACCTGGGCTGTAGTTACCGGTTCAGGTTTCACTGGGATCTTGCAGCGAGGCTGCACCCCGTCGGACAGGCTCTGCTTCCCGTTTGCACTAAAAGGACCCTCGGGGCTCATTGGCTCAGCTCGGCATAGTAGCACACCGGTGTGGCGCTAATCATCAGTGACCTGTGAGACACTTTAAACTTTATAGATCTGTCAGCAGGCCGTGTTCTCAGATTACTCTCAACATCTCAGAAGTCATGTTTATTTTGTTTAATGCCTGTGCTTGTGTGCGACTTCAGTTTCATTCGCACACAAGCACATCACTTGGAGTTAATTAAGTGTTGATGTGGCACATTCGGTTGCCAGAGCTGCCGTTGAAGCAGCTTTGTGGCTGCAGCGATTAATACAAAATGAATCATCACTTCCCAAATATTGTGTCTCATCCTTTGTGAGTCACGAGCAGCTAAGTGTGTCTTCATTCTGAGAAAATCGATCTCTAATGACATGATGATTTAAGGGTTTTAACTCTGAACAAAATGTTCGATTCACGATGTGGATGTCTTTGTAGGGCAAACACAAAAACTTCTTTCTTTCTTAAATGAAATATTTGGGTTTATTTTCTATTCTCGGTAGAAACTAATCCAAATCTCTTGTAAAGTAGAACAAATATGTGAAGCGGCTTGGGCTAATTCTGTGATATGGTATTTATAGTTTTAAGAACACTTTGTTGTTTACTATACTGTGCAATGCTTTGTAATTCTGACTGTGTATATTCAGTATAGTATAATCCACTTTATTACATACACCTTGCTTGTACTGATTCAACAATATGCTGGAAACATTCCCCAGAGATTTTCATCTACATTGAATTAATAGGGTCAACCATGCTGAGAATCTCCCCTTCCACTACATCACAAAGGTGCTGGATTGAGATCTTGTGGCGTTATTGTGATAAACTAATAAGACTCATTTTATAAACAGATTAAAAATTCTGAGTCTTTATGGTGACTAAAAGCAGTTTAGTTGGATGTACTTTCACATTGTGGTGGTTAATCAATGGATTCAGGGGTGAATTCACACAGATCCCGTTTAATCTGGAACCAGACTCGTCAAGGCCGGAGTTTGCCGGTCTCTGCATGAGTTATTGTTATATGTCATGCGCTATTACATAACACACGGTCTGGACATTGTGTAATATTTTTAGATAAGAGCAGAGAGAAGCAGCTACAGTAAGCATACAGACAGTTACAATATGTGCGGTACAAACTGAGCACTAAATCATTTGGTGATGGTGCTACCTTCTTACTATGCTGCAACACACAAGGCGTGAGGCATATGATTAGAAAGACCAACATTACAAAATGCACCACAGGCCATGTGTTTTTCAAAAGCTCAACTTCTGTCTCTGTCGCTGCTCTCGGACACCTGTTGCACAATTCAGCTCTCTGATTCTCGTAAACACGCAGCGGTATGCAAAACCGCTCACTGAGGTTAAATAATTAAAAGAGATGTGAGGGCAGGGATCTGGCTCAGGTTTCTGAGGCCTTAGCTCAGATGCTGGTTTTACACTCCTGAGTGTCCTGTGATAGTGGACGAGGTCTCCAGAGAGCGGAGGTGAAAGGGTAATCTGATCCCACCTGCTGAAACAGCCTTCCAGGATAAGGCTGAGGATACAACTACAGAGCCGTTAGACAAAAAGAAACTGTGCCACTGACACAACCAGTGTTAATATTTAATGACCTCATTTTAATGAAACCCTTGTATTATCACGCTCACGCCATGTGTGTTGCAGGCATAGTAAGAATGTAACACCATCATCAAATGATTTAGTGCTCAGTTTGTACCTTGTATTATTACTTTGCAGTAAACAGAGACTGAATGGGGGTCTGCACATTTTTTTTGTTATGTTAATGAAATACTTTTGCTTTTAGTGGTAGTTTCTATTATTGTTTGGTCTCTTGTCATATTGCAGTTACTTCAAAATTGTCGCCTTCTCTCATTGCTCTCTTTGTCTCTTTTTCTGTCTCGTGCTCACTCTCTCTCTCTCTCTCTCTCTCTCTCTCTCTCTCTCACACACACACACACGCACATGCACACACACTCCTTTTCAATCAGCGCTTCCACACAGAAACTGATAATGGGCCATTGTGTGTAATGTGGTCACAGGAAACAGATGATTGAGAACCAAATTAACTTTCCTTCTGAGTGACTCTTGAGTGAACTGAACACTTTGACGGTTCCAGAGTTCATACCAGTGTCAAATTCTGGTCTGTAAGTGAACCGAGGTCTCCCAGGCATCTTTAAAGTTGTTGCTTTTAACGCCTGTGACCTGTTGGATACAGTGAAATTTAACACGCACTGTACTGAGAGAGTACCAGCCCAGCAAAAGGCATAAATATCTAGTCAAATATCAGAAAGTGATGACAATAATTTGCTGCTTTGTGTTCATTTATTATAACCTATAGTGTTCAAAAGAGGCTATAATAAATGATCACAAAATGGTAAAACTTCCACTAAAAAGGATACTAGACATCACTTTAACTTAGTAAAACTTGAATCATTAACTAATTGCCAGAAAATTCTAATTTTTTAAACTGAAGTGTTTATGGAATTTAATTTCTATCATTTTTGCTCAAAAGTTTATTTGGGTTGTTCAGCAGTCCAAAACTCAAAAACATCATGCATCAAATATGTCACACTTGGGCCTGTGCTGTATAAGTCCCAGTGATTTTAACATGCACCAAAGTAAGCCATAATAAGCAAGACAGAAGTAAAACTGAAAATCGGGAGAAAAAAACTTTCTAGCTGTGACTGTGTCTTTAAATCTAAGAGCAGCGTTAGGAGATGAGAAGTGGTGCTTTTGTACTTGTTGGAGAGTTTGCTATAAAGATAAAACACAAGCAGTGAGGTGACTAAATAATCCTGGAGGCTCACCACCAGCTATCAGTTCAATATCTGGGTCACAGAAACGTTCCTTGAGATTAACGTGTCCAAGATCGTGCCACCTTTTCATTCACAGTGACATTCCTCCAGAATAATATCTCTCCAGGGCTGAAAAGTTTTAAAGCCGAGTAGTGCCGTACTGTGGTCCGGGAAGTGAGATTTCAGCCACGTTTTCCTGAACCACATCATTCTCCGCTCATGGTATTCCCTCTGGGACTTTATCAGCGCTCCAAGCTCATCAATCTTATTGCCCAAAACCCACAGCTGTCATGATGATAGCGGGAATGGACGGTTTATATTTCTTCATGCTTAGATCCAGCTCTGCAGCCCCAGTATTTTCTCCCTGGCTCATCAGGGATAACAGTACTCGTTCCATTCAGGATTACTGATGTACTCAGTGCCATGAGTTGGTTTCATGTAGAAACACTTCCATTGGTAAAAACGAGCAAAAAAAAGGTACACAAAGTGAGACAGTTATTAGCCATTAATAACCGTTAAGACACTAGCTTAAAAACACACACACGCACACACACAAGCTGCTGCCATCCTCTGGCATCTAGCCTCCTTCTTACTGACCGTGTTTGTTTTTGTGTTTATGTGCAGAGAGCCTGATATTCCAGCCTGGGCTCCTTTACTCTACCAGCTGCAGCTGCTGGACTTCAGAGAGAAACCGGACCCATTAACTCTGCCCATTGCAGACCGCATCCGCATCGGCAACCAGAAACGAGAGACAGGGAATTTTCATTTCCAGAGGGAGGAATACAGCTTGGCTGCCCGGGCCTATTGCGTGGCTCTGGATGTGCTCACAACACGCAGCAAAGGTAATACTCCCTTACTTTTGACTGTGCCAAGGAGGTTTTGGCACAGATAAAGAAATACACACACAGAAAACACAAAACAGAGCACATATAACACGGACTCTGAGAGACCCCAGACACCTTAGTGCCACATCAGCATATGACATAACAGGTTAGTGCTCTCCTCACTTCTGCCGTCACACTAATCGCTTCAGCACGATGTAGCGCCACGTCCATCTGAACACGGGGCCGTGATCGTATTTTTGGCTTACATCTTTTGCATAATCAAAGCTAATCAATGGTCTCATTTTTTCTACTTACTTAATCACTTTGATCACTGATGAGGCAGGGTCGGGCCGAGAGGGAAATGTGACTGAACATGTCAGCAAAGAGAAAAACATGCACTGCTTCATAATGCAACAATGACAGTAGACTGGTGAGCCAAGTCACCATGGCACTGAAGACAGGAGTTTATCAGGGCATCGAGATCATGTAATTAGTGGATGAGAAGATGACCAGGAAAAGGGAAAACACAGACCTTATCTCTTACTTGGGTCATTTGTAGCCTAACAGACAAAAACACACAAAGCACACAAGAAGATTTAAAATCAATATAATCAATCAACTGGTAAGCACGCAAAAATAAATAGGCTCTTGCAGTTTTGTGTCATTTTTTTAAGTAAGAACTATTAAGTTAACTGCGTGGCCAGATGAAACATATTAATTTGAGTTGAAGTGTCCTATTAAATGTTAAAAAGGGAATATTTTTACTTTAATGTCAAATGCTGTTCAGATTTTAAAAAATATAAAAAAAATGAAAAGTGTTTTGTTTGAAGAGGAAATGTCGTTTGAGTTTGAGGTTTTCAAGCTCAATATTTAAGCTTTAATAAATTGAATAAGTAACAAAATAGTATTAAATAATTTATTTAGAGGGGAAGAGCGTCAAATGAAGTCAAACTCAAATGAATAACTTTTGAATAAATTATTTGTAGATTAGAGGTGGGAGGATTGATCCAAATATCGATCATATTGATACAACACGGACATTGGTTTTGGATCGATACTAGCTCGATAGAATCAATACTATCCTCTAGGTTCAGTATGTAGACTACATAATAGTGTTAAATAATTTTATAGCCTGTATCACATTTATTAATAGCCTATAACACATTTAAACCATCCTGGAGCTTTTAGATGCATCCTTGTTCTAACACCTGAATCAAATGAATGGCTTGTTATCAGGCCTTTGCCAAACTTGATGGCATGCTGAAGAGGTGATCAAACCATTTGATTCAGCTGTGTTGGAGCAGGGATGCATCTAAAAGCTGCAGGATAGTAGCTCTCGAGGACTGGGATTGAGCACACCTGGGTTAAAATATCATTATTGGTATTGGTATCAGCCCTGTATTTCCTTTGCATCGAATCAATACCAACATTTGCAGTGTGGCACATCATTATTGTTCATTCAGTTTACAAAAAATGAAGAACCTAATAACTTTGTATAAAATACTGCAAAACACCATGATCCTCATGTTTTGGCTTAAATCTTTTCATCTAAATTAAGACCAAACAGTTGTTTCATACCCCGTCCGAGCACATTGAAGTGCAGTGCGTGTTGTTAGTGTGACCGCTGCTTGCTGTGTCCAGGTGCTGTTTAAAAAGGTGAGCCCAAGCACCTTTGGCTTCGTAGTTTGATGCCTATGTTTCCTCAATGTTTTCAATGCTTTCCTGTGTTGAAAATGCTTTGTTAGCTAATTTACATATATGTGAGGACAGTGTGACACTGCTTCCCCAATTAAGCCCAAAAATGCATGAAATTATGAACCCCTTTTTCTTTGTAACAGCGCTTTTCAAGAGCATGTGTGCACATAAAGAGGGAGAGGAGCAAGTGTGAGAGAGAGGAACTGAGTGTGTTTTAGGGTCTGAGTCATCAGAGGCAGTGTGAGCATGGGGATGGGTGGCCAGTAGGGAGTAAGTGGACCTATAGTCTGTGATAGGTATTTCTATGATGTCAGTTGAAGGAAAATGAAACTGTTGTTGAAGAGTTTAACCTGAGACACTGATGCAGACTCGTATTTCGAATTAGCTTGTGAAAAATGTCAATGGGTCCATACCTAAGAGTCGTCGTTCTTCTTTATTGTCAGATCACATTTAAAATAACCAATTCTGATTTGTTTTATTTGCAAATTGCCACATCACAATCCTGACATGCAAATATCAGCTAAAAGGTTCAACTTAATCTATGCAAAAGTTGATGATTTTTTCCCCATCTTTATGCATGATGTACATAATTTCCTATACATAATCTTTCTTATTTCAGGGAGTTTTTGTTTTTAAATGCAAAAACAGGTGCAGTAAATCCTAGACTTTCCTCCCCTTTAAAGGAATAACAGGGATCAACTTGCTCAGGCGCATTCACAAAAATGTAGCCCCTAATCTGCTAACATTTATTACCCATCATGCTCAGGGCCAGGAGTAAAATCCCTTTGTACTGACCAGTGCTCATTACTTCAGGTACTACTTAAGCCAGTTGGACAACTTTGAGTCTAATGGTAAAACCATGCAGGACAACGATAAAGCATCGAGCTGAATGCAAAAATAGCACTAAATAGCTTCATAACAAAACTGAGTTTCTCCCTAAAGGTCAACTATGAGTCAAGATATCATGGATAGGCATCCATGTTTACACCTATGGTTAGTTTACACCCACCAATTAATCCTACGTGTATGTTTTTGGGCTGTGGGATCATTGCACCCTAATGATGTGGCTGATTGGACACACCCCTCTCACACACTCTTCACACTCCTGCCATCTGGAAAAAGGTACCGAAGCATTCGGGCACACACATCCAGACTGTGCAACAGCTTCTTTCCACAAGCCATCCGTCTCCTCAACAAAAAGGGACTGAACTGATAAACAAACACACACACACACACACACACACACACACACACACACACACACACTCACACACACTATCACTCAACTCAACTACCTCAAAGCATTGAGACTGGACTTACACATCAATCTGTAAATGCTCTTTTTGCACAATACTTTTTATGTTTACTGTTTCCTTTGCACTACCTACCTAGTTAGATAGTTAGTTTTAGTTAGATAGTCAGCTTTTTTTCCCCTTTTTTTTTGTTTGTTAATTTATGTTGTAATTTATGTTAGGTCAGTTTGTCCTGTCTTTAGTTAGCTAGGTTAGTGTTTTTCTGTTAATCTATGTTGTAAATTTATGTTGCATGTAGCACCTTGGCCCTGGAGGAATGTTGTTTCGCTTCACTGTGTACAAACTGTATATGGTTGAAGTGACAATAAAGGCTTGACTTGACTTGACTTGATTGTAAAGCTACAGTTGAAGCAGCAGGGTATGTTATAAGCCATGTGTCTTTCCCTATGCAGATGGTAATGATGTTGGTGTGAAGGAAGAGGAGGAGGAAGTGCAGGACTACCGCGTGAAGTGTTTGAACAACCTGGCGACCACTCAGGTCAGACTGGAGCAATTTGACGAGGCTCTGCACACTAGCCGAGACGTTCTGACCCTCGAGCCGAACAACATCAAGGCCCTCTTCAGGGTAGGAAAGGTGAGTACGTGTAGACAGTGTGTAGCATCTAATTTGAATCTGGCAACCTGTAATTTGAGGGAGGTTTCCTGGAAGGAAGATGTGTTTGTTTAATATAGTTTGCTTTTTATTATTTTTGCGGGTAAATAATAGCAGGTGCAATATTGCTATCTCCCTCTCTGTCAGGTTTTGATTTATGGTTCCTCCAGCTCTGCTCTCACTGCAGGGTTTCTAATCTCTTTCAGCTCCTGTCTGACAAGGGTGAATACAAAGAGGCCATGGAGGTGCTAAAAAAGGCCTTGAAACTGGAGCCAGCCACCAAGGTGAGATGATATGGGTGAGCACGTCCTTCTTCCAAAGCTGCCTGTGAATCACTCCTACATACAAAAAGAAAGAAAAAACAGAGGAAAGGTCGCTCCAAAATGATTCCTGGCTACCAATACTCTCCAGTCGGTCTCAATGATGTGTTTTTATTTTAAAAAGGACCTCTCAAATGTGCCATTATGAGAGGTTAAAAAGCTCTTCATATTATATTTTCAAGGGTAAAGACAGAGTCGAGTGCTGGTGTTAAACTTGCACTTGCACTGCGAATGAATAAATAATTTCCAGGCCTCGTGCAATTATTCAGAAAAATTCATCTCCGTACTAAACGCTCAACATCTGTTAAAATATTTTTACATTATTAAATTATAAACGATCAAGCGTCAGGTAGCCCTGGCTCATAATAGCAGCGTTCTGAGGCTGTACTTGAGCAAAATAGTGCTTTGGGCAATATGCTGATATTGCCATGCCAACGTGCAACGACGCAACTGATTCATTTATTCCTAAAATTCACATTTAGGTTAAATAAATGAGGAAATGTTTGTTTGATAACAAATAAAACTGGTTTCCGCTTTATTTAAATTGAGAATATTTTTTTAAATGCATATAAAGTGTCTGGTTTTTAATACATAAATCATTTGACCCTGGATATAAGATAAATGACCATCTCTCACATCCACACAAAATTGACATAACGCCTTTATTTTGAATATTAAAATTTAGAAGCTCTTAAATAAGTTTGCTTCATTTCAGCCTGAAGGAACCCTGGTGAACTCTTTCTGTTGAGGCCTGTACCATCTTGTTTTTGTGGTTTCTTTAATCTGCCAAATCCTCCACAGAGGCTCATACAAACTGCACATCTGGCAGTCCACAGATGTGACCACACCACTAAATGCTTTCTTGCAATCTTGGCAAAAATACCACATACATGCATAACTTAAATTTTTGTACCGTGGATAGAGTAACCTAGTCTTCCTTTTGAGCTACAACACAGAGAAATGCACAAATGCTGCAAAGATTTGAATTAATCCTATTTTACGATTATCAATACTTACATTGCAGCATCTGATCTACAGAGGGGAATGAGAAGTACATTTCTGCCAATGTTACAGTGACCTGATCTGTAAGGCGCACTGCCACGGTCACAAATACGCCTGGTCTTGTCTAGACAAAACGAAAATATCTGCTGCTTTGGTAATTACACGCTTGTCCCAGCGGTGGATGAAATACTTTAGAGAAACCTGATTTAGCTGCTCTGTGAGAAAGTTGGTGCACTGCACTCTGTAGTGGGTCACCCCCCCCCCCCCAAAAAAATCAAAAAAAAATCAAAAATTCAACTGAAAATAAGAAACATGGCTTTCTTTTAATGGTGAGCAACAGTTTTTCGATGATAAATCTACTATTTACAAAATATAAAAGGTCCTCTGTGTGAAAGTTGGTTACAAGTGAAGAGCTGTTAATATAAAAATTAAAACGTGACTTTTATAATTTGCTGGTCTTTAGCATATAGGTCTACTTTACTTTCAGATCTCTGCTTTCACCTGCTGGACACTTTTAAAACTGCACCTTCACCCTTTGTTATATTTCATTTACATGAAGCATTTCCCCCCCCCCCCCCCCCCCCCCCCCCCCCCCCCCCACACCCTC
>VUQR01035991.1:64307-77610 GCA_015108515.1 Hemichromis elongatus
CCCACAGGCAATCCATGTTGAGTTATCAAAACTTGTCAAAAGGCAGTCTGGAGGCAAAGAAACCCAAGAGTGGAAAGCCAAACCAGCAGAGGTGCTTGGAGACAACATTGCACCTTTCCTGATCTCATCTAAGAAGAAGCCATCTGTAAGCTATGACTACATCTACTTTTTTTTTTCTTAAATTGAGATGGCCGACAGCCTGGTATTGACTGAAACTACCATGTTTTTGTTGCATTTTAGGGAATTTCCTGGAAGTTCATACTTGGAGCTCTGGTGGTGGCTCTGGGCAGCTTGGTGATGTCAATGATTTTGACTGCAAGAAACTGAAAGCCTCTGCCGGAAGTAGTTCGAAGATCATCATCTTTATATGCAGGAGCAGAGTTTGGTCTCGAATCATCTAATAAGTTTATATGAAAAGAGTTTTCTGCTGTTGATGCAGCACTAGAGCCTGAACTAAAATGCTCTCGTCTGAAAAACGAATAATAAAAGCGAGTTCTCAGTAGGTTTCTGCTGATCGATAAGACAGAAGTTTCTCAGCTTTCCAGTTCTGTCTGTTTTACTTGGAAAAAGGATTACGTTTCTCTTTGTCATAAATAATGGGGCCTGGAAAATGTTCTGCTATCACAGATGTTTAACAAAAAAATCCTGGATTTGAGACTTTTATAAAGAAAAACACAGTTATAAGCAGTTTTATTTACACACAGTTCTCTGAGACACTGATATATCCTTCAATTAGTACAAGTGATAAAGCCACAATACAGTATTGCTTACAGTGACAATGAAACCAACCAACCAAAAAAAAAGTACAAAAGAAATTTGGTTAAAAAAAATAAAATTGTGCATTGATCAAAAAAAATAAAAAAAAGTGTATCTGGCAGTTACAATTAAAATACTTACATTAAATCAAGATGTAAACACTATTGCTTATTCTATAAAATAACCTACCAAATAAATAAAACTCTTTAAAAAGAAATATGAGATTGTACATTTATATTTGCACGTGTGCAATATTCCCACAATAGAAACCTTCATTTTGATCAAATAATAAAAGTGCATTTTATGGATATTTATTAAATAAAAGTAGCATATTGTCCTTCGTTGCTCTGTCTGCATGTGCAGATATTAGTAGTCTACAGGCCACAGCAGTTGTTAAGAGTTTTCTTTGGGCTGGTTTGATTCAGTCTGACTTGAGAGTCTGACTGTGGCCTCAGTTTGCCATTTTTCTTCACTTCTCTGTGTGAAAGTAAAAAGGCAGGAGTGTTGCCATAGGTTACAGAGTGAAAAAGAAGCAACAAAATTAACTCAAACTCTCTCTCCAACCTCCTACCTTGCCAGATGAAGCACAGCCTCTGTGATGTTTGTACCCTCTTTGGCACTCGTTTCGCAGAACAAGGCACCGTACGTCTACAAGCAAAGCACCGACATCCCTGAGTGCATTCAGTTTACTTAGACACATTAGACACCAGGGGTCTGTATAAATACTTTTCCATCATGTGAAATGCAACATCAACACACCTTGGCCAACTTTTCACCGTGCAAACTGCTCACAGAGTTCCCCTCAGGAAGCTCCCCTCGGAGGTCCACCTTGTTTCCAATAACACACATGGGTATTTTCTCCTCCGCTGACTCCTTAATAGAAACAAAGCCGGCGATAAATTTCATTCCTACGTTTTTAATAGTGTTTCTTTATTCATCTTTTCAACAACTGATCGTCACCACTGCATTTACCTGAATCTGATCCACCCATGCTCTGACGTTAAGGAAGCTGCTTTCTGAAGTAACATCATAGAGCAGCAGGACTCCGTGAGCTTTACGGAAGTAAGACCTGGCAATACTACGAAACCTAAAATAAATATAAAAGCTAATTTTACTCTAGTGTATTTTAATTGAGTCAACAATTAAAGAGGTTTACATGTGTTAGAACCAATATGACAGCGCCACATTTTCACAGTTTTCATTAAACGGTTCTCCTTGAGGTGCTGTACCTCTCCTGCCCAGCTGTGTCCCAGATCTGCAGATTTGCCTTCTCTCCATCCACCAGCATCCTCTTCATTTGGAAATCAACCCCTGGGAACAAACAAGAAAAGAAAAAAAGCAGATTTAAATGTCTGACATCAAGTGAGTGCCAGTGTTTAATCAAAAGACATGTTTGCAATGGCACCCACCCAGTGTTGTCTGAATATCATCTCTGAACTCGTTGAGGGTCAGTCTCAGCAGGAAGCTGGACTTCCCTGCTCCTGCGTCTCCTGCTAAAACCAGGCGGTACATCGGGGGCTCCTCACTTTCCTCTATGCCTGCTTCCAACGGCTGCTTAAAAGGAACATAAGATAACAAGATTACTCAACACTGACCATATAAAGCAAGCAACATTTAGTTACCTTTTAGAAATGAGACATAAAATACCACTGCGCAGTGCACAAAACTAGAATTAAAAGCAATACAACATTACAAGAAAGAGCAACACTAAACACAACACCAAAGAAAAAAAATCAAAGGAAAAGTGGTTTACCTTTGGAGAAAAGGCAGATAAACGTCTTCGTAGGGAAGAAGCGATGGAGTTGGCCATGCTCGGAGCCATTGACACAGCAGCTTCAGATTTCACTTCTGATATCTGTAAGAAAAACACAAATTCAATGTCCCGAGAGCAGAAGGGCGTATCGGCGTCGAGCGATCCTGGACCCGTCCCCCACCTCCATGTCAGATGGGACACACGAGTAACTGAGGTGCACAGTTTCCTCCGAGCTTCTGCTGTCGTCGCTGTCGTAGTCGCTGCCCGAGCTCTCAGCTGTGTCCATCGGCAGGGAGACCCCACTGTCCAGGTATTTATCGGCCCAGGTGGCCACATGAGAGTAGGTCAGTTTGGTGGGGACCTCCAAGCTGTACCAAAAGACCCAACACAAACGCTAGCTTTAGATGTGACAATCAGGTTTGTAGACATCAATCGGCCGAGGCATACAGGTGTGTAAAAATCTTTATATACCCGCTATGGTTGAGCGTGCTCTGTCGGAGGGGTTTCATTCTCCTGGCTGGGATTTCATTTTGAGGAGACAGCTGTTGAGCAGATTAGGAAAGTCAAGGAGGAAACTTTTAAAAAAAAATAACCCTTCAACTCATGAAAACAGTTGACTGTGAGCTTCTACCTGACAGAGCCAGAGGGTATAGGGAAATATGCCATTAGCAGAAAAGAGACTTACCCTTCTTTTAGCTGCAACTGCTTCACTTGCCAGTACCGAGCGTAGGTCGTCATTACTGTCATACAGCTTTTTATTCAATTCCCTAATGATGCATTTCAGGAAATACGTAAGAGTCACATACATGTACAATTATTGTACTTCCTTACTTTATTTTATGTGATTGTAAAGCAGTCAAACGCTTCTTATAGATGGTCAGTCACTGCTGTTGTTTGGGTGTAGTTTTTTTTCTAGAGACATAATTTAAACAAGCACGCAACATCCCCAGGAGCGGTGTACCTTTGGCCACTTTAGTAACTGTCCAGTGAATTCACAGTGAGAAACTGGACAGCAATAAGTCCAACTGAATAAACGGTAAAAGAACCCACGAGTGTTGACATTATTCTGCCTTGAAGGTTTTACCATCTACCTAATAAAATCAGTCTATGTAAATAGAAAAGATCCTGCTATTCTGGTACCTTGGTTAGTCCAGATAAGTGACAGACTCATGCAACTAGAGTAGAACGATTAGGAGGTTCTTGGCTCTTCTATTGTATCGTATGGAGAACAAATATTTGCATAAACTTGGATTCTTAAACTTGGTTTGTGTCTATATAAAGATCATAAATGCAAAACAGAAGTGACACCATCAAACCTGTGCTCATTATTTAGTATTGACTACAGTCATTACAGTATTGATTTAAAAAGTCAACATAAATACAGTATTGTGGGCTCAAAGGCAGACTTACTGGAGGATCTGAATCTGACTGGAGTATGACTGGTATTCCATAACCATCCTCTTCAAATCTTCCGTTTCTCTGTAAAAGAACGCACACACATTGTATGGATTGTGTTTTCTGAACGTCAGAATTGTCAGGTCAGGCCTGACAACAGCTTTACCGTTCATGTTGCGCTTTCTGATCCGCATACAAGTTCTTCAGCTTGTCCAGCTCTGAGTGCAGGATGGCGATGTTTGTCTGGGCTTGCAGAAGAGAGCCGCGTAGCTGCTCGTTCTCCTGTGAGGAGATTCGACCAATGACAAAATTAAAATAAAGATTAAAAAAATATCAAGGATTTATTAGGCTAATCTTGTTGTTTGACTTACCTGTGAGAGATTGCTGATTTGTCCGTTCAGTCTCAGCATCTCTTCCTTTGAATGGTTCAATTCCGAATCTTCTTTGCTCTTAAATAAAAAAACAAACAAACAAAAAAAACAGTTACATTGACATTTGGTTAAACAGTTTTACATTTTAATGACATGAGACACAGAAAAGCCAGAAAAAGAAAGCAATAGCCACCAGATATTATATTGTGAAAGGATGAAACACCAGCAGGTCAGAGTTCAGACATTTTTATATCTAAAGTTTAAAACAAATTAAAATAAAGGATGATTTATTTTCAGAGAATTTCAAACTGGATGTTTTACAGTTTAAAACGAGCTAATTCTGGAAACACTCAGTTTACCGTTTCGAAATTACTTTAAACACACAGACTTGCCTGTAATCTCTTGAAACTTGCCATCTTATATCCATCAAACTGTTTGCTCACAGTAAGTGAAATGCTGTGTAAGAGCAGCTGATCTATCACGCTCATCCTCTACAGGACAAGGAAAGCAACTGCTTCCACTGTATGTGCCAAGCGGACATATTTGGTACTATTGCAATATAGATGAGTCTTGCTATCAAAACTACACAGTGCTCCAAATAAATGTCTTACATAATAACCTGATTGCATTGTTTGTAAGTACAAATAATAATGTACCATCTTCCTTGTTGACAGGAAATTATTAACAAGAAAAAAACTGAAGTAAATATGTTTTTAGGATGACTTCTGCTAGAGGTTTATGGTCAAAAAGACTTAAGTGAATCATCAGAGAGTCTTTATTTGACCTAGCTGATGTTGGTCACCATCCACTGGAAATGTGTCCGACAAAACATATGCTGCATGAGATGACCAATCATATTCTTTGCATTGGGGACAATGGGACAGTGTGGCCTCTAGATTAACTATAGCAGGGCTAACAGGAGACAACCAATCGCACTCACATTCACACTTATGGGAAATTTAGTTTTTTCAAGTAACCTCTGGAGGAAGCCGGAGTACTCGGGGAACCCGAGTACCCTCTTTGTTTTGATCTCAGCGAGTCTTTTTACCTGGATAATTAAAAGAGATATAAAAGTCCAAAAACTGATTTCTACCCTGTGACAGGAAAGTTCAAAATCACACATATACATAACTCAGGTGAGATAATTCTGACAAATCATGACAACAAGTGATTTACAACACTTTAAAAATGATCATTTTGAGCAGACACTGGCAATCATTGTTTAACATGACACAGGGACAAGTTGCAACCAGAAGCCAAAAAAAAAAAAAGGTGTTGGCCAGTTCCTCATGCAAATGGAGGTGGAGTGAATTTTTCACTTCACTTTTTATGCCTCATTTATTCTGTGCATTTAAGTGCTTCCAGCATGGTTTGATCGCACAGTACAGGTAGTGTCTGTACAATATGCGCTTTTACATCCAACTATGTTAATGCACATAATATGAAGCATTAGAACAAGCACAGCTAGTCCCCAAAATACACACAGCTCTGATCCCTCTCTTAATTATGATTTCCCTCTTTTTTGGTCCCTTCCTTTATTCCATTCATTTTTCCTGTGTACTTTCATTCACTATTTAAATCACTACAGCCCACTTTTTGTATAGCTAACCATAAATGTGCATGTTTACATTTCATTTTCTGCTACATCTAATGTGAACAGAGAAGCAAAATGCACGAGTGAAAAGTCTTGTTTTTAAGCAAAATCATGACATTTTCTAGAAATTCTGTAGTTTGTGGATGAAAGGTTGGGAGCAAGACTTTATCTGTCTGCACGGTCCATCACACTTTCCCAGAAAGCAAGCAGCAGCAGCAGCAGCTAGACATCTTATAAGAGCTGGTGTGTTGCTTTTCAGATACAGAGGCTTTCTTTTTTGTATGTTGTTAGAGAACATCATGGGGGAACAAAGTAGATAGCTGTCTGTGAAATAAGAAAAGAAAAAACACCTACCTTTAACAGTCTTTCCACAGTGGCATGCAGATCTGCAACTTCATTCTCATGCCTCCTCTGCAAGCCGGCCATAATTTCTTCCATTTTTTTTCTCTCCTGTGAAACCAAAGCAGTTAAAAGTGCAAGCCAGCTCAGGCCTTGAAGAAGGGCTTTCATGTGACTTTACAGAGGCTCTTTGTGAGAACACATGTAACTAGCTGCTGTGGGCTGTGCCACAAATTTGCAGGTAGCTGTACTGAGGAATGCGTGCAACCTTTCCACATCAGTAGGGAATCAAATGCAATCATTTAGTCCACTTGTCTGTGTGCTGTTTATTGATTAAATACGCCAGCTTTCATGATGAAATTTCTTACGTTTAACTTCTAAGTATTGAAGTAAATCACAGGAGCAACGCTTCACATACTATGAACCCTGCAGGTATTCCACTCACCTCGTCTCTCACCCTCTCCTCCGTTCTAGCGAGATGTTGTTGTATATCGTCCTCCAGCTCTGCCAGCTGACTGTGATTTAAGCCCTCGGCTCTGTTTGAACAGAAAAGTCCGTTTGAGTCCATCCCAGCAGCTTCAAGCACGCTCAGTCAAAGCAGATCCTCCAACAGTAATCCGAATACAAAAATGAGCAGCACAAAAACAAAACAAAACAAAAAACAGAAGAGTCCATTTACTTGATCAAGCTGACTGATTTGACTTGAAACCTGCTACACTTGTGGCTTCGCTCTTCCGCTCAGACAACACGTGAGCCAACAAGAGTCGAGGGAGGGACAGAATTTCAAAACAAGACTCCACAGGTGATCGCTCCTGACGTACTGATTACTGCCAGTGGAGTTTCTTAATTAGATGCCCACACACATTTATTCGACTTTAGTTTAAGTGGAGCAAAGGTTACTTTATTGATACAGATATAGATACAACAAATGGAAACAGATGGAAATACCCAAGTTATGAAAAAATTAAATGACTGGGAAGGGCAGCAAATTTTACTCTTCCTACTTCCTTGAGAAAGGAATGTCAACTTTCCCATTCCATGTAATTAGTGAACCACACAAAGCTCTTAGCGACATACTCGCTTTTGTTTGCGTGACAAAGATTCCACGGCTTAACAGACTTAACAGGAAATTTTAAAAAGGCTTAAATCAAACCTTGATTAACCCTTTAAGAGACAAACTACTAAAATTCACTGTTTGGCTACTCAAAGTCAGCAATCAGTAGTGGTAGTTGAGCTTAAGCAGCATCACATTATTAATAAAAACATCCATCTTTTTCTGCTTATCCAGGTCAGGGTTGCGGGGGTGCCGGAGCTTATCCCTAACACTATAGAGACAGACAACCATTCAAACTCACGTTCACACCTACGATCAGTTTTGAATCACAAATTAACCTTAAAAGCCTCGCATGTCTTTGTACTCTGGGGGAAAGCCAGACACCTGAGAGAACCCACCTGAGGTGACAGTGCTAAACACTACACCACCACACAGCCCCTTTTTGTTTTTACAAATTAAAAAAAGAAAATATAAAATACCAGTAGAGAGGCTTAAAGCTTTTAATTTCCACGTTCCAGAGTGTCACTACTAAGAAAAACATCAGATAAAGCTGCAGACTTGCTGAGCAGATAAACAAACGGGGGGAAAGCTGAGATAGTTAAGTCTACACTGATGAGTGTTCCCCATGGTGCAATATTTCTTCACTCACCCACTTTCACTCTCTATGTATTTATGCACCACTTTGCATTCAATTATTAGTTTTTATTCATCTCTGGCTCACTTGCACAATGTGTCTTTTGTCCTGTCTTCCTATCAAAAAATTGTCTTTTCTTCCCACTGACACTAACTGCTTGCTCATAGGGGGTCATCTGATTGTTGGGGTTTTCTCTTTATTAGTGTCGAGGGTTTACCTTACAAAGCACCTTCAAGCAACTCTTGTTGTGATTTAGCACTACATAAATAAAACTGAATTGACTACAAAGGAGCTGCAAGAAAGTTTGGCATGGAGCAGCAGTATGACGCATGGATAGGGTCTACACAGAAGAGAATCGAACCTAAAAAATAGGATTTCTTTAACTGTAGGATTAGCTTCCTCAAGACAAAGCACAAAAAAGCCCCTCACAACCCCTTTATTTAAAGATTACAGGAATCGGTGGTATTCAGAGCTTGCTATACCTGCAACACAGCATAAAATACTTAAAAACTTTAAATGATCTGAAGGTAAAAGTGGTTGAATATCTCACAGAAAGATTTTGTCGTATAAAAGGAATTTTTCAGTTTGACACCCATGTGAGAGAATGATAGAGGAAGACCTTGTGTTTGCACACCACTGGCAGTGTTATACCAAGAACATCCAATGCTTTATTATTATTATTATTTTCTTCTACTACTTCTTTCTTCTAGGACTGTGACTGATGAGCCAGCTGACGGATGGCATATGAGACTGCAGCAGCATCAGTGGAGTGCAAAAGCAGTTAGAGCTCCACTAGTCAGAAATCTGCACAGATTCACAGTCTGCCCAAATAAACATTCAACTCTGCTGTTTTCTCCATCTCATTTTGGGGAAAAAATGGCAATACATTATTTTAAGAAGTAAGCAAATTGCACACAGACAAAAGTAGTGAAGACCAGAGCAGAGGGTAAAACACACAGATTAAAAATGCACTTGAACTGCATCCACAAGAGGGCAGCAGGTCACCACTATATGTTTATGACATTCAAAAAGGATTATTGACCTGGATTAACCTGGATTATTTATTACACATTGCAAGGGTTCATTCACTTTTAAATGCAGCCATTGAACATTATTTCATATCATCACACCTACATGCTGTGACTTCCTGCTGATTGTTATATACGGATTTGACTTTACAATTTCCTGACCACACACAGGACAGTTGCTCTTACCGCTTCAAACTGGTCTCAAGCTGTTCACACTGAAGTCTGCTGTCCAGGCTTTGGCTGATCAGGGAGTGGATGAGTTCCTCATACTGCTGCAGCAGAGTCATGTTTGCAGAGGAGTGAATGGCCTTGTAAAGATCGGCCAGCTGCTCCCTGAAACTATGACGAGCACAACAGTTAGTAACCACCTGCTGACTGATTTTTTTATTTTTTTTTTAGATACATACTTTGACTAAAATATGTTTTTAGTAGTAAATTATGAACTCCTGGAGGGCTAAAAGATGGGTGTTACAAGTTGATCATTTCAGAAAGAGAAAGCAGTGCAACAGACCACTCATAATGGATATCCACTGTGGAATAAGTGGAAGAAACAAAAAGATAGAGGTAGACATCTTTTGATAAAAAAAAATTATCCGTAGTTAGTGCTCTATTTTCTGTATAATTTATGCTTCTGTAATTTCAACCCTTCAATTAAAAAATAAAAGTCCTTACTTAAACTGTATGTTGAGTGTTTATAAACTACTCTGATGTGGTGTCCAGAGCAACATTTAGGACAATTTTCTCATGGTCAAAGGGTTTCTAGATCTCATTAGTATGCAGCAAGATAGTAAAATCTAGCTTTTCTATACAGACATAGTTCAGATATATTGGGTTTCTGTGTGTCACTGATTACCACTAGAGGAAACTGTGAAAACTTCCATTTAGAAATAATACAACAAATATAATGCCAAGCTGAGCTCTGCTTAAAGGTAGTTGTATTTTTTAAACATTTACCTGTATTGTTTTCTTTGTTTCTTTCTACATTATTGAGACACATAATACAATACTGAAATATAACTTAGTACATATACTAATATTTTACTCTCAAGCTGGTGCTGATTTATGCATTAATAAAGCCTTTATCTTGCACTAAACCATATACTTCCATACCGTAAACTGGCCTGACCTCTCCATTAAGTCATAGAGCCACACACATTTCTCTCAGCCAATCTAACCCTTAAATGCCAACCCTACATACAAATGAAAACTTGGGGAAAAAGTCAAAAATTTAAGTCTCTTTTTTTGAATTTCCAAGCCTTTCATTGAGTGCCCTGATATTAGTTAATAATAGTCCAGCAATATAATTCTACATAGTACTTTAGGGATTTTAGGAATTTTTAGCTATTTTTGTCATATTACAGTACTTAGAATGAAGTTAAAAAATTTTTTTGCCACTTTGCAAGAAACCTATTCAGTAGAACTCACCGTTTGAACTCTTGTGCATCAGCAGTTTTTAATACCTCGTTTTCTAAAAAATATTCTGATTTCCTGTACCCCCTCCAGCTTCCTCGGGATTCAGAGTGGCACCCCAATTAAAAATCCTTTAAACGCCCCTGCCACTCAGTAACATAAGTTATGGGAGGTAGCTACCGAGTTAAGTATATACTTATTATTTTACGTATATACGTACAGCGCTGTTTGATAACATTAAAGCTGTATATCGTTTTAAAGGGTGAGCTTGTTTATTCTTCCAGTACACACCTGTACCGCATGACTAATCAGTGCAGCACGGAGCTAACAGTGGAGCAGCAGTGCCCACTGGACAGGTAATTTCCAGCCAGATAGCGAGTAGAGCACACTGGAGTTTCCCGGATGTGAGTTTACCTTTCGGTAAGGCTAGATTTCGCATCTGCCTTGTCTTCAAACTCTTCCCAGGGGGAGTCTTGTGTTTGAGATGCCCCTGCGCCGAAAGATGCCAGATCCAGAGTTTCCGAAACCTCCTGAAACCTGGAGGAAAACCTGTTGTAGTCGATGTATCCGTCTTCGTGCGCGTCAAACTTGTCAAACAGAGTCCCGATCTCGGTTTCAGGGACGCTGAGCTCCCGGCAGACTACGGTAAAGTCCTCGTACTCGATCTTACCGGACTTGTTCACGTCGCAAGCCGAGAATAGTCTCCGAAGGCTGGGTCGCTCCATAGTTACTGGTTTAAAAACAAATCATAATCCAGAAAAGGTTAAAATTTAACAGACTTGAGCCAGAATAAAAGCCCACACCATCGTCTCAGTGTTGCTGTAGAGGACTGGTCCAAACCTGCCTGGAGGCGTGTACCAGCCGAATCAATGGACCTTAATGTGCCTCCTCGTTTGGCTTGGACTGGAGTTGGATGTTATGTATGTTTGCAGTGACGGTGTGATATAATAGAAATGCAACAGACAACGCAAGTGCTGACCTCTGTTTGCCTTTAAGGTGTGTGTGCTGCATGTGAGAGTTTTATCAGATAACCTACACACCATTGTTTGACTGGGTTTGCAGAGTTTCTGACAACACCCTGAGAGAAAAAGCAGTAACCTGTGCTCAGAGTTGGGGCCCACAGTTTGTTCCAGCTGTGACTGCAGCAGCATTTTTTAGTCACTGGACACTTATTTAGAATAAATGTTCCTTAAAATTACAACATATCTAATCAGCCAAAGGCATGGTAGCAACTCATTGCATTTGGGCATGTGGGCACGAACTGCAAAAGTTCAAAATGAGCATCTAAATATAGAAAGGTGATTTTAAGTGACTTTGACTATGACATGGTTTTAGATGTCAGGTGGGTTGATTTAAAGTGATTGTCATGACAATCTCCAGGGGTTTGCAGATAACCTTCCAAGAAAGATCAAATATCTGCTTCAAGCTAATAGTAAGGCAACAGGGGAAAAAAACAATGTGATAACCAGGTATTGCAGAAGAGCATCCCAACACCAGCCCAACATAATGAATTTTAAAGCAGGTGAGCTACAGCAGCAAAGGATCACACCAACTGCTGCTCCTGACAGCCAAAAATAGAAAACTAAGGCTGTAAATCGCACACACTCACCAAAATGGAACAGGAGAAATGTAGATCTACTGCTGGATTCTGTTTCTGCTGCAACTTTCAGATGGTAGAGTCAGAATTTGGGTCATTGGTTGAAACGTAGAACGGATGGTGCTGCCACCATGAGGTGAAAAGAGAAACTACACTTTAATTCTGTTTATGGTAGTGGGCCACAAATAATACATTTTAAGGTAAGAGTGGGGGGTAATTTAAATCAGACCTAGGGTCATGATTCAGTTAATTCAAGGCTCTTTATATCGTAGGGTGAAGACCTTACAATAACACAGGCACAATCCCAATGATCAGATGAAGTACTTGGCAACAGTGGGAAAGGAAAGCTCCCTTTCAACCAGTTTGAAGTTAAATAAACAAATTTCTACCATAATTGATATAAGAAGGTATCAAATTGGTATTTGCATCAAATGTCAGATGCTAAAAAATAAAATTTCTTGCCTATGGAGCCCTTCAAACCCAGATTTGAGGTATCCCACTACAATGCTCTTGCAACAACCTGCACCAGTGTCTGAAAGGAAATGGGTAACCTACAGAAATAATGAGCATTTCAAGTTACAAAAACCTCCATTTTATCTTTATTTGAAAAATTAAAATAAAGTGCTTTTTATATACAATACAAAAAGAAAGAAAACAGTAGTGATGTATGATACAAAAAAATACAATTCACAATATTTTTTTTTACATTGGCAGCTGAATTTACAAAACAACTTTACATAAAAACTTGTTTACTTACAATACATGTTGACAAGAGTCTGAGCAACTTGTACTGTCACAAATAGAAGAAGGCCCGACTATAGTGGTTCAATAAGTGAGAGCAGACGACGATACTTTCACTGTGGCATTAATAGTTTAGGCTTGTATTCAAATAAAGAAAAACATATTCAGTACCTGCACATATTTGACTAAATCACTGCCACGCTGTGTTGATTCTGCGCTTTGCAAATTTAATATTGTTCTGATGACAGCTGCTTCACCAAAAGCTGCCACTTGTTGTTGTTTTTAATAACAGTCAAAGCATGAGTCTTTCATATTGCATGAGTGAATATAGCTGACTAGTCTTTGAAATTCTGTTTTGCAGTGTCATTTATAGGAAATGTAATATAATACTAATGCGTATATATATATTTTTAAATTAAAAAAAAAAAAGAGAAAAATCAGCCAGTGGTTATTTACGCACTACAGTTTAAGAAAAAAATAGAATCCCTGACTGCGCTTGAAGCCACCCTAACAAAAATGTAAAATAAAACACCTCTCATGAGCACATATTGTACAACATTGACACAATTAAATTACATATATTCACTGTTTTGACTTTCCTTTTTTTTTTTTTTAAAGTATGGCCAGTCCT
>VUQR01035991.1:77630-110430 GCA_015108515.1 Hemichromis elongatus
TATGGCCAGTCCTGTCACACCTACAGTGTAGCGTTTGACTCCAGAGCACTACTACCTGGTTAGTTTATTATCCCCAAGAGGCACATCTCTTGATTATTGTTTCAGAAGGCATTCTCCATTCCCACCCCTCCCCCCAAAGAAGATTTGTAACCAAATCCATAACCTGCAGTGTACTAAGGCTCTTAACATGATGTGCAAATCCTGTGCTTTCTGAGTCACGATGTATACGTCTTCCCTTTTAGGTGCGCATTTTGTTGTTGTTGTTGTTGCTGTGAAGTATTGAGTTTGCTGGCTGGATCACAATACTAGAGCCACACTCAAGTAAGAATAAAAATTATCGGATGACATGAGAAAAGCTTTCAAGTTACGCAATCATCTGATTTAGTTATATTAAAGCGAGAAAATCATTAAAATGAACAATTCCCGTGTTTATTACTGAATGACAATGACAGTTATTGCCTTAATGGTTGCCTTTACAACCACCCAAGAGGCCGTTTTCTTCATTAACACTCTTTAGTTTATATTTATATCAAAGGTGACAGTCTACAGGTGTGTTATTGGAATCAGATTATTTTTAGGTGTTTGGTTTAGGTTCAGTATGATTCAGTGACAGAATGGCTGTGAAAACACCTTCCCCATAAAATATCCATTGGGCCACATAATAATAATAATAGTTATAATATTGATGATAAATATTTATAGCCTTTCATCATGCTGCAATAAACGACCTGCCACAGATTTAACATTACCGTTCTGGACGCTCGTCTTTTATCGTCTGTTTTTTTTCTCATGGCGGCCTTTCAGAATTGCATCATCTTTCTCCGGCAAACACCAAAATGGCTAAAATCTCTTGCATACTTGCGACTGCGGTGCAATGAGTGTGCGTCTCTTTGTGTGGGTGTGTGTTTGTAGTGCCACTGATTTTAAAGTAATTAACAGTGCCAACACCTTTGTGCTTACTCAGTCTCAAGGTGAGGTGTTTCTCGCTGTTTACCCCACTTCACATTATTTGCTTTGCATAGACTGCCTATCTCATGAAGAACAGCGTGATAATACCTGGAATGAGTCCACCTCCCTTCCTTCCCCTTTATCACATTTGGTGAAAGAAAACCAAGAAAAATCTAACAACTTAAAGTCAGTCGTCCTTGGAGAAATATTTATACCTAGTAAAGATGGCAATACTTAAAAAGCACATTTCTCTCTTTTCTTGGAGTGCAGTGATTGAGGTGGTAAGAGTTTCTCCATTTCTGCTTTCATCCTCTCAGAATTTTTTGTTCTTGCTCTGTTTGATTTAACTCTAAAATAATGAGTGTACTTGTGTGAATGTACACAGGCTTTCTAAGAAACATTGCAGGACTTTTTTTAAAATATCTTGCCTGTCTTTGACTTGTTCGTGTGGATTCCGGCTTACCTTGCTACAGTACATAGTGCACAACCTCAGTGAAGGCTAGACTCTCGCAGAATGAAAATAAAACAGCAAACACTGCGTCAGGCGTCGTGTCCGAGCATCACATTGCCTTTCAGAGTATTACCGGCATGTCATATGGACGGACTGTGAAAGGCAACTCTCTGAAATGTCTTCGCTAAATTGTGATCACGATGCCATCTAAATGCTCGTTACATTCCCGTGAGCCGTATGTGAAAGTCTGAAGGCGAGCCGGAGCTTCTTCAGCGTGCTTCAAATGCACTTGAATAAGAGGGTGAGAGGAAAATGAATTAAAATGCACATGGACAACATCGACAGAATAAAAAAAGAAAGAAAAAAGAGCGAGAGAGAGAGTGCAAAATCTGTGTAATGTAAAGTCTCTCCACAAGAGTGCTGATTTTTCCCTCTTATGTTTTTGTCTTTTTCAACAAGTGCACTCTTTCCTTTGAGTTCAAAAGCAGTCACTCCATATAACATGAAGCCTGCCTCACACTATAGAGTCTTTAATCTCGGAGCCTAGCCTGACTCGAGGCCGGGGGCATGTGGGCGAAATCTCCACGTGGCTCTCTCTTAAGTTCAGAGGCCTCTTCTCCGATTCAGAGAAGCTCTTGCTGTTATCAGGTGAGGAGCACTCGTGCGGTGGAGTGCTGCAGATGTAGTTGTCATTGAGGGTCTGGTAACCCTTGTGATCCGAAACTGAGGTTGTGACTGAGGTTGTGTTGCCATTGAGCGGGAAGTTATCGACGGGTTTCCCTACTATTCTTGGCTTCTTCTGCTGCATGTTCGGGCACTCTCCTTCCTTCAGCATCGACTTCATGTGGTCACGGTTCCTGTAAACCACAAAAAGGGAGAAGACTAGCAGGGAAAACACCAGGAGGGCGCATACAACGATCAGCTCGTTCCAGTAGGTCTTTGTGTTGATCTGCGGTGAGCGGGCCTCCCCTGGCAGGATGATGATTTCCTCCTGTGAGATCTGCGGCGTACGTGAACGGCCTGTCAAGGTGGTGCTCTCCTGCTTGGCTTCGCCTCTCACACAGTAGTTTGCCAGCAGCTGTCTGAAGCCCTCCTCCACTGACCAGCACTCGTATGTTTCCTGCTTGTCTGCTTGAGCTACCACCACCAGCCCCCCCTCCGGGCTGGGGTAATGGAAGTGACCTGCGCTCTCACTGAACTCCCACTTCCTTTCAGCCAAATTAGAGCGCAGCTTGCACGGCAGTATTTTGAATGTGTTGGCTGGGATAATGATCACCTGGCATGACGACATCCCTGCGGAAAGTCAAAGCGCGGATGAATCAGGTATGGCGTGACAAAAAGGCTGTACCACTCTACTGATGCAGAATAATAATGGTTTTTCAATTAACTCTCATTTTGAAAGGCAAAGCACAGAAATAGAGAGTGCTCTGTAAATCTTAGAGAAGAGGAGGTCACATACGTGTAGGTGGAGGTCTGGCAAACCGTGGACTTGACACAGTCTTATTACAAATAGCTGATGTGTCTGCTTCATCTACATCCTGCTGCCAGGCACTGAAACACACAATTAATCAAATATAATAAACACAATCTTTTTCTTTTTTAAATGTACTCTCCCATCTAATATTTGCATATCACATGCACAGAATGAAGATAAAAGGACAGAGGCCCTGGGCCTGAAAAGTGAATCCAGTTTGAAAGAGCTTTAAGCCAGTGTTCTTTCTAATGTCCAGCAGGGGGCAAATCTGGGCGCAAACAGAAGATTGTAAAGCAGATTACACAGTTTCCCAGTGAGTTTATAGTCTTAATTTCTAGTTTCCAGTCTTACTTAATACAACATGATGCTCATTTGGTAAATTATTTTCCTGTTTAGAGTAAAATACATGATTATTCAGGGTAGAGCATGGAGTGCGCTCCATTTCTCAGTTAAGATTCATCCTTCATGCCTGGTTCATGAAGATGGTGACGGTGAAAATGCCCCATTTGAGGCTTCAAACAGGACTTCAGCCTTTTATGTACACTTTATGATCATAGAGAGCCTTGACTGCTAAAATAAATATAGTGCAGCGGGATACGTACTTGTTTGGTGTAGCACGTCTGACATCTACACATTGCTTCCCATTCCAGGCACAGTAAGGATCCCTGGAGAGGATGCACTCCCCACAGCTCTGATAATTAGTGCAATTAGCTACTGAGACCTCCACCAGTTTAGAGAAAGAGGAAACATAGAGCTGACCCTGTGGATGACAAATGACAAAGAAGGGGACAGTCAGGACTTGCCCCAAATACTGATACTGGGTTACTATTTTCATCCCGAGTCCTCTCTTTGTGACCCTGATCTAAATGTGGTAGATTTCTTTCATCCATTTTAAAAGGAATTCCTTTGCCCTGATCTAAGCAAGCACATGCCAGGATTCAGGAAGTGTCACAAATCCAGCTGTTAAAACCTCAGCTGCACATACCCTGAGAGAAAGTTGCACACAATTAGCTCACTGAACACGAGGTACGCTGCAGGCTGCGACTCTTAATGGCTCATGGAGTCTCTAAACTGCCAATAAATGAATTTACTGAGCTCATTAGTTTAAACCACGAGAAAGTGGTGTGAATTAAATCGGATTGTTTTCTCTTCGAACACTATTTGTACCTTTTCTGTGTCCAGCTCAATGTGCTGTACCGGCTGAGAGTCACGGAAGAGCACCATCTCTTCAATAATGTGCATCTTGTTGTTGACGTTAATGGCTTTATGAAGTCTCCCATCATCTGGAGAAGAGAGTTCAGGTGACGTCAGATCAAACAAAGGTGCAGGTAAAGAGTGTTTGTGTTTGTGAGTGGTGAGCTGTTTACCTGTGCCAATGAAGAGCACGTTATACACCTTTTCAGCTGCTTGAACACGATGGACGGCGATCTGCGTATAGCGGACATTGCGCTTGAGTAGCAGAGGCTGGCTGCGGATCACGCTGTCCATCAGGAAGTGGTCTTTGACAAAATTCAGCACTTTGTCTGGCATGAGCAACGAGGAGGAGATGCCCTGTTTTCTGGCAGTGTTTGTGATGCACTGGAAAACACATCAAATTTACTGCTTTACATGCTTCCCACATACGTTCACTGGAGAATGAAACCAGCAGCAGCTGTACCGCGCTTCTTTGTGTGTATATTTTGAGTTTGATAAGCCAGGAAATTAAACCTACAGTCGTTTGATAACAGTCATGTATAGGAACTGGAGAGGAGTGATGCCTGCCTAAAAGATATCTGCTCAAGCCTCTATCAGCAGTCACAAATGGGAACAACCGACCTCATGCAGCTGAAGAGACACAGTGCAGAGTAGTGACATGTGCAGGGTGTGTCTACCGGGTTTTCCAGCAGAGGGCAGCAGGAAAGCACTCACCGCTCCAGGCCGAGGCTCCGGTACCGGATGGTTGTAAGTGTACCACTGCTGGGTTTCTCGGTTAACCTCGCGGTATCGCCCGTTGAATGCCTTTTCTACCTGGTCCATAGTGAAGGAGCACACTGCAGAGCTTCCTGATGCACCTTTGTACCTTTTGTAGGACATAAATAATTGACAGACGATTACAATCTTTCGAACTTGTAAAACCCTGAAAAAAGCTGTACGTAAACAGAGATAATACACTGAAAATGGAAGATGGAAAACTGGTAGTTAAGTCCTGTTACTCTCTTCATTGCTTTAAAGTAAATTTTTCATCATTTCAAAAAAACATTTTGTACATTTTATTTTTAAATTACAATTCCCATCTATCACAGATCATTGAAAAAAAAAGATTAAATACATATTTAACTAGTAATCTACATGTTTTGAGTAAGATCAAGATGGTTGTCTTGATCTTCCTGGTGGTCGTAATGGTTTAAATCTCCACAGCTTTCACAAACACAATCAGGTATGCCACTGTTTTTCATTTTATAATTCCTCATGTGTGTTAACGGTGTCTGTGCATTTATTTCATTGTTGTGCTGATCAAAGGACTTAAAAGCTCTTACCACTGAGACGTGAAGACTCCATAAAACACAGTGTTCTTCCAGTCCTCGGGACTGGGTGTGAGCACAAACATGTCTTGGATTATGTTGAAGGGAAAGCCGTCATCGGGCAGAGAACACAAGAGCTGAGCCTTCAGGAACGTTGTCCACTTCTTCTGCAACACCCTCTCACCTCCAACGTCACCCTGCAACACAATTATTGTTGGTTTGGGGGGCTTTTTTTCCCTGAAACTAAGTGCTGCAGTATGAGATCTGACACCTGAGGTCACTATAGACAATATCCTCACACAGTTTGACGCACAAGTGTGATTTGATGGGATCTGACAGGTCTGTGGTGCATATTGTGAAATGATGATATGCACCACATGGTACACTGCAAAAACATACTATAGCATACCTTAGGTCAGGGGTGTTAAACATAAGGCCTGGGGCCCCATCGGGTGACTTTAGAAAATGAAGGGAAACATGGATTGGACTTTTAACTGTATATAAGTTTTACAGCATTAACTGGTGATACAGACCTCCCCCATGGCCATTCATACTACAATAAAGTAATTAAGTAATAGATAAACAATTAAATGATCTACTGTAGGAATTTTTTTTTTTTATTAATGGTTCCACAGTTAAAATGATAAATAAAAAATAGGACATTCTTTATGAATTTAAACCCACATAGTTGTGCTAACACATTTTATTTCTATCATGTAGAAAATTAAGACGTGTTGTTGAAATTACACTGCTTTTTTTAAATATTAACATATCACAGATATAAAAATGTGTATTTAGACTTCTTTACACCAACAGGAAAGGAAGTTAGACTGGTCGAGCCCACTTAGGATCAAAATGGGCTGCATGAGTTTGACATCCCTGCCTTAGATACCATATGTTATTTCCGTTTTCCTTCTTTGTGACAAAAAAAACCCACAGCGCGCCCTGTCCAAAAGTGAAGTTGTTCAAATTGACGTAACTGAAAAACATTAACCTCCTCGTGAAACCACAATGAGCTAAATCAATTGTGCCTGCAACACAGTTATAACCCCGAGGCAGAAGACTTCTAGGTCATGAAAACAATATACATCATCAAACTGGCATAGATAAAAAACACTTGGGGCTTAGAGGACGGCAAATGCTTTTAAATGAAAAAGAAGAAGAAGCATTGCTCTCTGACAATCTTCCATCACTGACACCGCTGCTGTGATTCAGTACCTTTGGCACGAGCCTTCAAATTGCTATGAGGGATGTGGGACCTCTTTGACATGCAGACTAATTAGGATGCACAGATTTGTATGATAGAATATCAACGCAAACTGGAGGGTGAATGCAACCTGGCGCTTCAGCGTGAATGACATTTACAGTATGTGATATGGATTTGATGAGGTGTTACAGGTCTCAGGAAGGTGACTGTACATCAAGAGCTAAATTAAAGAGCTTAATTTTGTTTTGTAAAGAGACAGTCTGTTTATCATAGAGCTAACAAGCTCAAAGTCGGCGTTTGTAATCAGTTTTGAAGATCTCCAGAGGACCGAGAGAAATGCTAAATGACCTAAACCACATAAAACGTCTTTAACAAGAAGCTTTAATTGAGTCCATCTTAGTATAACATCAATCAGAGGAAGTGGCGGCACGGGATGGGAAGGGAAATGACACATGACCAAGACTGAGCTTCTGAAGCAATTACTTGTTGTAACCCAGGCAGATAATGAGCAACATATATATTCCCTGGTCCTTTGGGCTGAACCTAGTTTTATAATTCAATGCCACTCTGGGCTTAAACTGACTTCTGAATAATTGAAGCAAATGCATCCCATTCATTAATCCCTTGTAAAAGCACCCCTTGTTCAAAAGGCTGTTGAAAAAGCCATGAACATGGCAGGCGGTAATGGCTTCTTTCTGGGAAACGGAACAATCCCGCAAATGAGAACATGCTTTGTTACGTTTGTTTCAACCAAAACATTGTTTATCATTCCATAGTTAGCCTCGATGAAGCGGAACTAAAGTAATAATAAACACCTGGATATACGGCAAGTATGGAGACGGCCGCCGACACAGTTAGTGAAGCACACTTTAGAGAGGTGAAGACTTGACCTGGCATGGCCGTAAAGGTTTACCGAGACTGACTGTTTGCCTCATTTTAAAGCTTTGTTATGCTTTACATTGTGCCATACAAATAATTTTTTGCTTCACCAAACAGTCTTGTTGACATCCAGAGTATCAGTAAACATTTTTTAATGCCTCATCAGGAAAGCTTTGATAAAATTGTACCAAACTAACTTTCTTTGTAATTAAGAGTTTGCTTCTTATTTAGTTAATTGAAATAGATTCAATGAGTGAGTCAATATATGTATTTGGAATATTTTTCCTTTAAATGGATGTATAGAAACAAAAAGGTAATTGGATGGACCCCCCCACCCCCTTCTGTCTCAAACTGTCAGCACTATTTTCCACCCTCTTCACAAAGGGGTGAGTTTGATTGTTTTAAGAGAGCCAAACAGCAGTCTGATCTGGAGAACTGACTTCTCGTTGCATAAATACTAATATAGAAATGCTTAAAAATTAACAAACACTGTGTGAGGTCCGCAGAAGGTGTCAAGGCATTTTTGTGCACAAATCCCGCACTTCAGTAATCCTAAGTGATTTGTAGTTGGATACTGAATCCTGCCTGAATGCAAATATTTAGTGAAACACGATAAGAGCAGAGAGAGTGGATTTGGATTGAAAAGAATCAAACAGAGGGGAACGTGCGAGAAAAATGTTTTTCTGTAAAAAAAACGATCGTGCGTCACTGCCCAGAAGGACTCTGAGCTATAAGCAGCTTTCAGTAGACTACATACTGTACATTCCTGTATAGGTACTGAGCACAAACAAACAAGCAAACTCCTTCCTGCTTTGATAGAATTCTATAGAGACAGCAGGGAGTACACATTACCCAAGGGTAAGAAAGCTGCTTTAGATGGACTATCTGCCTTGGAGCGTCGCTCACCTTACACACACGAGCAATGCGTGACACAATGGTGTTGTCAAAGAAATCAAACTCCTTCCCTGCTTCACTGAAGAAGAAGTAAATCTTATCATCATCGCCCACCGGGTTGCCCTTGGGAAGGCTCTCCTGTATGTAGGCAGAGCCAACAAAGGCTGGATCTGAAAGGAAACCAACAATACTGTCACAATGGGATCCAGGGACATACATCCCTATTCCCATGGCAAACTCAGTCCAATTTCAACAGGGACTCACAGACGGGTACACACTTTTTTTTTCTATTCATCATTTCAAGTGGTGTCTCACTGTAAACTTCCCATTTAGTAGATTTGGTGCAAACAGTTTGACAATGTCATTTATCTCATAAGAGACATAAGACACAACAAAAAAAACCATTGCCTTCCAGCTATTATACTGTACCTTGAAGCCAGTTAAGTGAGTTTTCTGTTTTTAGAGCTGTTCCTTGGCTTAGACTCTTGTAAATGATGGGCTCATTTCCTTGGAAATTACTGACTGTGCCAGTATACAGCTCTCCATCTGCAACAGGGTGAAGAAGACCATCGTAATAAGAGTACTTATCACAAGGGAATGGGCTTCTGCGTCACACGCAGTAATGAAATCCAGAGGTTATGCCACAGTTTGTCTTTATAGCATTTACCAAAGTACTTTACTGATTCCCACAGTGGCTTCTATATATCCAAAACTTTTAAGCAAGCCTGATTTTTATCGGCGGCTGACAGCTATCGTGAGACCTACCAGCCATGATGGCAGTGGACTTGTATTCAGGGTTGAATGGGCAGCGGCTCCGTCCATCCTCTGTAACAATCTCACCAGTATCGCTCTTGACAAGGGAGAAGTCTGTAGTGTTCTGGAGGAAACACACACACACACACATCACATGTCACACGCTGAGTTTGAAGTAGAGCTGTAACTTGCTCTGACAGTGACCGCAGACTCAAGTCTCACAGCGGAAAGGAGGTCAGTCTGTGTTTGCTAGAAACTGCAGCAAAGGTCACGTGTTTGTTTGTTATGGATTGCTCTAAAAGGCCTTAAAAGATTTGTAGAAAAGGATTGAAAACGACATTGATTCTTACATTATTTGATTACATGCATTAAATATTTTTGATCCATTTCCCATAAGGCACAGGAGATAATAAAATAATGCACTTATATCGTATCTGGCCAGGCAGAGCCTGAGCCAGACTGCTAAGTGAGTTGAGAGGCAGGAAGCAGCATGCATCTCTTCCCCTAGAATCAAATAAATAAATCACATATAAAATCTTGCATCAGGGGTAATCAACTTTTCTAAAAACAAACAAATGGAAGAGACTTTTTTTTTTCAATATCCAAAACCAGGCATGCTCAAATGTGGGCACTGCAACAGATGCATGTCACTCCATTAAGCACTTACTATGTAAGCGCAGATGGGGCTGAAGGCATAGGTTCCACAAACATAAAGATGAGTGCTGTTCATGCGTAGTAAGATTTTGATGTAGTTGAAGCAATCCTTCTGTATTAGAAACACAGGGAAAAGTTTTATTAGAGTGATTGTTTTTACCAACTTCCTGTTTTTTTTAACTGTCCAAAATCTCATTTTTCTTTTCATCCTCTAACAGTTTAGAGAAATTTGTGAAGAAATGAGAGTACATTTTCATCCAACAGCTTTTCAAATGCTAAAGTAAAAGCACTAATTCCTCCTGCTAATGTAGTGACCCTTACTGAAGAATCTGTGTTTGGGGGCTCTCATAACAAAAAAGTGGAAAACTGTGACTAGAAGGAGGAAAAAAACATCCATTGTTGTAGCATGGAAAGTCACAACTTGAGAGGAAATGTCCAGGGTTCTGCCCTGGATCCGTTTGCCATCTAGCAGTAGTCGTGTTGGAGCCACATGTGAGTTCAGGCACTTGTTTATGACACCATCAGTTCACTCGCCTGCAGGTCTTTGCCTTTGAAACTGCACTCTTCCCTCTTCCTCTCTGGGGTTTTCCATGCAAGCTGCAGAAGAAATACAGCATCAATTGCATACAGTAGGTATCATACAGTGAGGTGTGTTATAGTCACATTGGACTACTGGGAGCTTAGTATACTTATTGCCATCTACGTATACTGTACCTCTGGGATCATATCATAACTGCATTCATATAAATACAGTTTATGTGGTATTGCAGTTCACAGCCGCTTGCACACTGACTCTTACCTTTCTTTGTAGCTTGACTGCGCTGATATCAGAGAGGCTGAGAGCAAAGAGATTCTCCCGAGCGCCAACATACAACATGCCGTTTTCGCTACTGAGCAGCAGAGAGGTGAAGTTGAAGACATCGCTCACTGAGAAACTTTTGGTTGTTCTCTCCTTTGCATCTAGACAGAAACACAAACACAGACACAGGCATAAATATAAACATGTAATAATTCAAAAATGAACTTGTCCAGGTTAAAATGAGGGGACAGATCACTATATTGTAAACTGCTGAAGACAGGAAATGATCACAACAAAGAGAGGGATTTTTGTGTCTTAGTATTGATGACACAGTTTTTCTTAAATAATAGATATTTATCTCTGCATGAGCATTGTTATTTTGCACTTTTAGGACAGTGAAAACCGATGGGAAAATGAGAAGAACGACGGTGAAAACGAGAGAAAGCCACCCAGCTCTCACTTGTGGCTATATGTTTAGCATCCAGAACCAGAAAAAGATGGACTTTGAAGCTGAGAATATCAAAAAGAGGAGATGGGCAGCAACTTATAATATGGGCCTCACAGTATTTGTTAAACCTGAAGGTTTTTGCAAAAATAAATGAATGAATGAATGAATGTGTGTCTGTTTCTCTCTCTGCTTGGATAGTACGTAAAACTACAGCTTCCAAATCTTACTAGCAAATCCCCATATTTCTCCAACAGTTCAATAATTTTAAATAAACTATGTAAAATAAATTGCTTTGTTTCCACCACATCAACAACTCCTGACTACAGCCAAGAGTTAAACCATTAACTCCCCCTAATCGCTGCTTTAAAAAGCCCATGTGTATCTCACACTTGCAGCAGTTTGGAGGCCTTCACTGCCAGCACAATGTGAACAACTCGCCTCAGCGGCATGCCAGCATAAACAGAGGCCGGGAGCTAATGGAAACTTAAGTCACTGAAGTTCTGAAACAGGATCTCAGACCTTGAAATGTGAACTGCAAATACAAAAAATAAGTCTTGTTTGGACCCACTTACTATAAGAGTACTGACACTAACTGCTGCATAAATGCTAAAAATTTAGAAAATAAGGTTAAAGAAATAACACCACTTACCCAAGTTATGACATTTCTGTGAGCTAGACAGAATTTTTTTTTTTTTTTTACAAAACTATGAATTCATTTAACAAACACAATCCAAATTTGCAAATTTTACAAATATACAAAAAAAAAAGACTAATACAAAAAGTTTGTAATTTCACCCTTCGATTGCTTTATTTCCTTTTAGTTTGAACATTTTTTCAGCAAGCAGGGAAAACACATATTTTAATTCGGATCAAAATATTTTGAAAGTTACTCTCATTTATTCGGGGATGGCAGGATCCCACACGCACTTCCAATCTATGAACGTTTAGATCACCTTGTCACATCAGCTGATATGATGAGTCGCCTTGATCTGAACACAGGTGACAGCTTAAGGACAAACCTTAACCCTTGACCCCCCCCACGGTGAGGGGATCTGTTGTTTTTGCTATGATGTGGGGTCTATTTTAATGAACTGTGTTCATCAGTAACAGCAAATCAGTACAAATTTGTTCTGTTCAAATTTATAATATCGCATGCACACTAAAGTGAAACTGTATTAAACCCACTACTGCTGGTGGTAATAATTAAAATTAAAGCACTTCACCGCATTAAACTAATCCGGTCCAGATAAAGCCATTAAGTTCTACTGACAATAAGCTCACCATGTGGTACATACCCTGCAGTATATGTGACCTAATATAACCTCACCTTAGTGTGCTGGTACAGGAGGTCGAGAGACTTCCTCTCCCTTGGGAAAACAACATGTTAATAGCAGTCCATCACCACGGCAACAGTGAGCCATATTGTAGTTAAATCTCCGTAAAACCACAAGAGGCTCTCCTCCATGTACTGTACATGGACCCACGGGGGCCATTCTCTCTCCTTCCCACTATCATTAAAGGATAAATGGACTGCTGCTCCATGCCGGTACTGTTCCCCCCATTTTTTTTCCTCCCCACAGAGCCGTGGGCAAATTCTGCTGTGATTTACAGAGCGGGAAAGACAAAGGCCAAAGCCTCAACCAAAACAAAAGCTTTGAGGGATTTTTACAGAGGAGAATATCTACACAATTACTCTCTGGAGTCAAATCACCACTGTCATACTTAGCAACCACAGATGACAAAAAGAAACAATAAGGCTCCCAATTGAGTATCATTAAATAGATCCAGGAGGGTTTTGCAGTTCTACAAAGCTTTTCCTTCATACCATTTGGAAAACAAAGATCATTTATTGGCGACCAACTGTTTGACAATGCTTTATTTCTCTGAAGAGTCTGTAATTGCTAAATGGTACATTTTTATCATTTTTTGACCACGTGGTGCATTCAGTCTTAAAATTATTGTTTAATTTGCAGAGTAAAAGGGGAGTGAATGTGAATCATAAAGTCACAGGATGGTTAGACACATAACTCTAAATAAATGCTAATGTTAATCTGGTGTCCACTTTTCTGTTGCAGGTGCTCAGCACAGGGTGCAGCAAACCAGACTCATAAAGTAAGGTGATAATTTTGTGACAGCTTCAAAAACCACAATGTGTCCGTGAGACGAGAGAACAACTACTCAGTGTCAAAACCCTGCCCGGTAAGTTTTTGTGGGCTGCTCTGAAGTACCTTATATAGAGTAGGTACTGTTTTCTTCTTCTTTGAAAATGGAAGAGGTCCTAGCAAGGTTCATACCTACTTGGATCATACTTGAGTACTGAAGTGCACACACATTCATACAAACTCTTTTTTCCAACCTATAGTTAAGTGCTTTCTAGCATTCACACACTTGTGGTACCTTAGTATTACTTCGGCATGCAGACTGGAGCAGCCAGGGATTGAACCGCCAGCCTTCCAATTAGTAGATGGTCCTGTCTACTGCCTAAACTATAGTTAATTTGTCCAGTAAAACAGATTATTAATGACTTGAAGTTAAGTTTTATTGCTGAAATGATCAGTTGATAACAGGCTGTCAGCTATAAATTATCATTTGATTCACTCAGTGTAACAATCAGTCTCGTTTTAATTGATTCACGGCGGAATTAATCAATTATTTGTTCAACATTCAATGGTGGTTCCAGCTTGTTAAATGGATTATTTTGAACTCTTGTCCACAATGTTCTGCAAGTAAAATGAATTTAAAAGTTTATGATATTATAATAATGGATTGCATTTATATAGCGCTTTTCTAGGCACTTAAAGCGCTTTACAGTTCATTTAATCTCACATTCACACACTGGTGCAGGCAAACCACAGATGTAGCCACAGACTGACAGAAGCGAGGCTGCCATATCGCGCCATCAGCCCCTCTGGCCAACACCAGTAGGAGGCAGGGTAAGGTGTCTTGTGCAAGGACACGACGACCAGGACAGAAAGCTGGGGATCAAACCAGCAACCTTCCGGTTACAAGATGAGCTTCCCAACCCCCTGAACCACGGTTTCCCCCGTTAAAGCACCCAGAGGACAAAATACAAATGAATAGACTAACCCACAGGTCGGACAGTGTACAGACTCTTAGCAGCTGTGACAAAGGAGAGAGGGCCAGCGTTTTGATCCCTGACTCCTTCAACCAGCACATCTTAGGGCAAGATTTTGTGTGTACAAATGTGACAGGTAATTGAATATGTGTGTAAATGGGTGAATGTGGATTGCACTGTAAAAAACAAAACAAGAAAACAAAAAACACTGGAGGAGAAATGACTCTTATAAATCCTAAACCAGCATGAACTTGTCTTCCCCTCCGCTCCACATATGCCAGAGTTTCTTAAAGAATCCACTCTATTGTTATTTGACTGTCTGAGGTTGATTTGTGGCAGGTCATTTCATGACAATGCAGCCCCAGAAATGTTGTGGTGTACACCAGGAAACAGACAGTTGAGTTCAAAGGAAGAAGGATTTGTATCCATGTCAGAGAGACAGGTCAGAAGTGGCCACTATGCCACTACTAGAAGAGCAACAACAGTATCATCCTGCAGCATTTTATCCTTGTCCAACTTGCCTTTTTCTTGGAAATCCTTGAAAATAAGTGATCACTACTTTGAAGTGCATGACTCCAACAGATGGGTTTATTTTTAGGGTGCATTTGGTTGAGGCCTGAGATGTCTCGTTTTTTTTTCTTTCTTTCTTTCTTTCTTTTAAAGAAACCTTACTGTATGCAAGTTGCATCTCGCATTCATTCATTTTAAATACTTGGATGATCTACATGAAGGCACACTAGTGCTTTTTTAATGGTCTTACACCTTTATGTTATTTTTTTCTTTCAACACTTATGTTTTCACTTACTGGAATCTAGATGAGCAAATATGTTTTTTTTTGTATGCTGAGGTTCTAACAAGTCATCCAGTAAGTTATCTTAGAAAAAACAATGAAACATGAGCCAGTATTTGGGGAACAATGGCAAACTCTGTGATCTTTCAGCACTCTCACTAGAGAAAAACTCCCCAGGAAAACCGAGGCCTGTGGATTAGCCCCAGAATCCGAGGCATTGTTTCTGGAGAGACAAATTATTGCCTAGTTTTTCTAATTGTAGTTTCATAAACAAAATTATACACACACCTAAATGTCATGGTATTTGATATTTGGCGGAAAGCTCAAAGGGTAACTCCAAAATTATATGGATGGGTACATACCATCAGGGATAGGTGATTCGTTTTGTGTTTGTTTGTTTGCTTAGTTTCCTGGGTGAACTGATATTTAAGGCAGGAAGCTAATTAGAAAAAAAAATCAAAGAAAAGATGAAGAAGAAAAAGAAAAACACTAAACAACCGCTGTTTTTTGTAGGCTGATTCTGGACTGATCAGAAGGACTACACGATGTCCTGCTGTCGAGCTGCAACTGAACGCACCACACAAAAATGGAGCCAGCAGGCAGATGTCTTATAGAGGGCTTTAAACTTTACCAAATCACTGCCTGACCTCTGATCCTCCGGTTTGAAATAGCAGCTTTGTGCATGGTTAAATCCCTTCATCTGTGACCTTTTCTACAAGTGCATGAAGAGTACCCTCTCTGCCATCTGTAAGCAACATTAGATTATTGCTATTATTATGTAATTAAGAGTAATTTGTGCAAATGACAAAGGGCTAAATGGACTGAAATACTTGCAGAGACTAACTTGCTAATCTATTTAAAGACAAAATTAATAGCATCTTTTGCTTCAGGAAGTCATTCTGCATTTTTGCATCTTTTCTTTCTTAAAAATAAAAAATCATTAAAAATGTAGAACATCCCTTTAAGAGAGCAACTGTAGAGAAATGTGTTCTCTAATGCCAGAGATCTAAGTCCCTTTGTTTTGTAGGGCAATGATAACAGGCTGATTCAACCAGTGCCCTCTTGTAAAGAGATTGTTTTATCAGCTCTTACAGCTGTATGTTCAGGAGATCAGACAATTGCATACCTCATTTAAACCACCTGTTCTTGTTTTCTTTCCACAGAACTCAAGAAAAAAAAAAGAAAAAAAAATACATCTGCACTTCTGGATCAACTAGATATGTTTACCAGAAGAAAAGGTGTCCTAAAAAAAACACAAGGTAATGTCATTACCAAAACACCTGACATTACTGATAATCTGCTTGGAATTGTACAACATCAGGGTTCACTAGAAGATGACCCAGAAAATACAACCATGTTTGTCTCTTTATCGCCTTCAAGAGCAAGCAATAGACTCATGACAGATCCTCTCTAAAGGACATCATATGCCCCATTTCCAGTCTTCTGACCACAAACATGACCTACATTCCCATCTCCGAGGGAGAAGAAGAAGAATACTTGCCAGTAATAGTCCTAAGAGAGCACATTTAAACAGGGTTGAATAGGCAGAAGAGGATGCACGAATGACAACAGTTCAGGAAAACATCACTACACCTGTGCACACAGAAGCAGAGCTAAATCGGTGTTATGTAGAAAAACTTGATTTACTTTGATTCTGGCAATCATGATAAGCCTCTAACTGAAAAGTGAGGGGGATGTGACCCCTCCATGGAAAAAGGGGGTTAGCGTTTTACTTTTCTGAACAAGCAAACAGGAATGAGTCCCTATCCATCCCTACACATCTGTCCGGTGAGTGAAAGTAAAGTTAAAACACTGATGCAATTTATTTAATGTAATTCATGTCTTAAAGAGAGTGAGGACTGGCAGTTGAGCTAGGATGCCTCAACATTTAATGTTGAGACATCCTGAGGCATTTTTTCCCTTGTCTTCATCTGTGTACTGTACTTGCTCAGGGTAGAACAGATGAACTCTTGTAAAGCCATTTGCTTTTAGAAGAATTAGAAGAGTCCTGCTGGGTCAGAGCTCCTACTACTGTCGCATAGTCTGGTGACATAAAAACAGCCCACACTGGAGCTCTAACTACATTATCCCAAGTAATTTTAACTAGCTACTAAGAGCTGCTGCTGAATTGGTAATTGTGTGGGAGAGCGGACCTGGGAAGCTGAAGGACTGAGACTAAAGCATCTGGAATGCATTAAGACAACAGGCCAAGAGGGTCAATCCACCGGGAGGTTCATTAGGCAAGCTGCGAGCACGCTGTTTGTATTGGTAAATTGTGGGGCTGCATCTCGTTAGCAGGATATTGTCTCCACAGCACCATCCACATGCAGAGAAAGGTGGTAATTTTGAAGACAACATTAGGAAGCAGCAAAAAAAAAAGAAAAAAAAAGAAAAAAAAAACATTAGGAAGCAAAGTCTGGAAAGGCATATCGTAAATTCTGAGGAAAGTGTAGAGATAAAATATGTGCAACAGGGATGAGCCATAACAGGCTTTGGTGGTGTAATTTATAGAGGAAAAATACAGCACACCGGGGCTTCAATCTGTTACCATTTAAATACTTTAAATCAGTCATTTGTAAAAAAAAAAAAAATCTTACACAGCTCAGCTCTGTAGGATCCTTTTCTTCTGTTGATAAGACAGTCTCCAGGTCAGGGAGCTACAAAAGCTGACCTTGGATTAACCACTATAATGTAAACCAGCTGCTGGTTTCACCGGGAACTCACCCTGACCCCTTTCTCTACTATGAACATTGCTGAGGAAACAAGAAAAAAGACACTGTACATGAGGTCCTGACTTTTTTTTAGCCATACAGCAGATTCAGACCTGAACAGCCAGACTCCATGCTGTGCTTTTGCAGTAGGAGCATAGAAACTGAAAAGTCACTGTGTCCCCACAGCACCCTGAAGCTGAATGACGCCAAGCAGCTGCACAAAAGTTAAGAGTTGCACTCTTTACTTGGTGTTAGGGTCATTTTGTTTTATGAGCTACTGAAGCTATTTTCTTCATTAACTATGGATAAGGAAAATAGTGCAAATATACCAATTCACCAATTAGTGCAAATTTACAAGAACACATTTACACTGAAGGTAAGGCCCTACTAAAAGCCAGACACCAAGACTAAGCTGTTGCATTAGTAAGATTTTGAAATGCCATTTAAAAACCTGAAAAATGCATTTTTACTACATTTTACTTCCCAATTGTGCAATTTACTTACATAGTGTTAACTTAGTTGTTACTTAGCATGGTGGCACGGTGGTTAGCACTTTGCTGCACAGCAAGAAGGTCCTGAGTTCAATTCCACCTGCATTTTTCAGGGTCTTTGTGTATGGAATTTGCATGTTCTCCCCGGGTACTCTGGCTTCCTCCCACAATACAAAGACATGCACTTAGTGGGGATAGGTTAATTGATCAATCTAAATTGCTCATAGGTGTGAATGCGGGAGTTAGTGTGAGTCTGTCTCTGTGTGTTATCCCTGCGACACCCTGGCGACCGTCCAAGTTGTCATTGGCGACCTGTCTAAGGTGTACCCTGACTCTCGCCCTATGACAGCTGGGATAGGCTCCAGCGCCCCCTCACGACCCTGAAAAGGATGGATGGACTAGAACTTTATATGCTTTTGGATTTTAATATGTCTTTATCAGATGATGTAATCAAGTTTGGTTGATCGCTGATACCATCAAGAGCTGCTGTTCAGCTATGTCGCACCAACATAGTATCGAGAAGTCGTTATCTCACTTGACACCGCTGTCCTTTTAAATTACTCTAGAGTGGCTGATTCAACTGACCCAGACACGACAGCTTTTAAATAATTAAAAATGCTCTACTCCCTAGCGTGACTGTCGGCATACCCCTTAAACAAAATTAAAGCACGACTGTCACACGGTGGGAAGAGGGCTGAACTGTTCAACAAGAAAAGACGGGTAACAAAAAGGCTTATAGGTGTGTCTTTTAAATAGTGCTCAGCATACTAAGCCATTCAACATGGTGTGCATTAAAGCCTGGAACAAAAAAGCACAGACAAAAGCAGATGCGGGCTCTATTCCCCGAACCCATGATCCGTCCTGATAGGCGCATAATGAGAACCAGACAAGTGTTCACACCATAACACATACAAATCCCCATTCATTATTCATGGCAGATTACCCTCTTCATTAAGGCATAGGCAGGGACCAGGGGACAGAAAGAGAAAGAGAGACAGAAAGAGAGACAAACAGAAAGTGATAGGGAGACTGAGAGAGTAAGAGATAAAGCCCGTCTACAAAAATGGAACAAGATCAAGATCAGCCAAGCAGGACTCCGGCCGGCCTACAGTGCTACATTTAAGCATGCAAGCCATCAAGCTAACTGGCATCCAGAAAAGACAGCGAGGACCAGAAACCATGATGAGTTCAGGCAGCTTCTGCTGTATAAAGTTCAGGTCCCTGAGGCCTGCAGCACTGCATTCTGCTTTGATACTGTAAATACAATGTGACAAAGCCCTTCTGCGGGAGGCTGGAAAATGTCAGTGTAGCAGAACAGACACTACCACAGCAGGACAACTTTTGTCACCAGGCCCTCTTAACCTTTATCTTCTGAAAAAAAAGAAAAAAAAAACTTGTTCTTTGCTTTAAGCCACAAAATAAAACTGGTCTTTTCAACACAAACAATACCAGTGACGTAAAAAAAATCTATGTACGAGTTGCTTTTTAAATCAGCTAGTACATTTTATGAAAGTATAGCCTCTTGACCGTGTCTATAAACAGTAAAATTACTGCTTGTTAAGTTTTACAAGGACATAATTATTATTTCTGTTGGTAAATTCTAATCTACACGACCCTTTATGAAGTTATCAATGAGGTTAAAGTTACAGTAACATAAATACTGCAATAAAACAAGCTAATGACTGACTAAAAGCCTAGTAAGCCCCAATAATAAAAATCGAAACAGGACAGAAAACATAACCCTCCCTGCTTATCTCCTGGACAGTAACGTCATGCATGCTTTAAATGTTGTTGTTTAACACCAGCAGCACGCCCTCCGAGCAAATCTTTCCTTAAGAACAAGCCCAAGTGTGAAGTGTCTTTTCAGTGAGTGATTGATGGTGTCTGTTGTTGTGAAATGCTCCACAAGGGATGAGCTATGGGCTTTGCTGAGGCTGGGAGGTGAGAGAGATTATCTGTTTGTATAGAGGTCCAACATGAAGGGGAAGGCACAAGCTCAGACAGGCACCTATTTAAAAGCTCGGTTGGCTTAAAATTCGCTCTAAACTGGAAATTCTACCCGTGTCTGTAATAGATTACTAAGCAGGATCTATCAACATAATCCTCCCTGAAGTAACTCTAATGACGCCTGAACATGAGTCACTAACTGCAGATCAATCACTGAAAGCCTCCACCGATCCCACAATCCATCATTTTGTTTCATTTTCTGTGGAGATAATAGGGCACAATTAATGCATAAAGTCAACATGTCATTTTAAATGTACCAGTGCATCATTTGAATAATTGGATACAAGCAGTTCTTGGTGTCGGTGGCTCAACCTATCAACGGAGAGAATACAGAACATTGAAAAAACAATACATGAGGGTGAATATAACTATATCTCCATCATATTTTAAAAAGAGTGAAATGTGAAAGGTTCCTAAGCTCAAAGCTATTTTCCAAGCGAGCAGAAAAAAAAAGATTATATAAGAGCAATAACTCTCAGCGCTCATGAGATTGTGTCCACTTGTCTTTAGTAAGTCGAAACACAATGGGCCAGTTCATTTTGTAATTACTGTCTGACCTGCAGGTACTCGACAGAGCCACCTTGATGGAGCAGCCATGGATTTACATGATGGAGACAAACACCATTTCACCCCTCTAAATCCTTTTAGCTCTTACAATGGACACACAAGAACTGCATTGATTTTTTTTTTTCCAGTGGACATAGTTAATAAATAGGGAACCCACTGGGAACTGGATGACCAGATCTGTAAGCAGAATGTAAGAGCAGCAAATGTAGAACTAAACAGCTTAGCAGAAAACAGATGTTTCTGTTGAGCGTTCATGATTTAAGTTCCCAGGTGGACTTATGTAAACTTTTACCTCTAGACAGCCATGAGCAGCAACTAGAGAAGCGAATGCAACAATGCCAGTCTTGATGACTGTTTATTGACAGTTGGCCACGTGCTGCGGTTCGCACAAAAGGAGCCGACAACGCTCCAGCTGGAGCCTCAGGCATCTCCAAACCTCACATATCCTCGGCTCATCGAGAGAGGAGGAGAGCACGGTGTGTCTGCAGATTTGCTCTATGTGATGTGCATATATGGGATACCAGAGGAGCTAGGGACCAAGCGCTCCTACTTTTAAAAATAAAAATTTGTAAAGTGCCTGTTTTTCTATTGTGAAGAAGTTGTGAAACTTACTGTATGAAAAGGTGAGGCGTGGAGTTACATCATTTTCCGTGACAGCCGTATGAAAACAACCAAGCAGAAGGACAATGAAGGCAGGGAAACACAGCCAAGCCATACTCTTTTTCCACATGCCTCCTGAGGTCTGCCAGCCAACTTGCAGTATTTCCCTTCAGGTTTTTGGTGAATTCATGAAGAGCGTCTTTTATAACACGTGTTTATTTTCTTCTTCTTCTCTCTCTCTCTCTGTCTCTCTCTCTCTTTATTCTTGCAGCTCAAGGCTCCTTGAACAGACGACGTCTGCACCGGTGTGAATTCAGGGCAGTCCTTCTGGGCTACAGACGATGACGCTGGTTTAAAATGATGATCTGTGACCTCAGAGCAACATCCTCCATTGATCAGCCTCCATGCATACACGGCAGCACAGGGTCACAGCTGAAACCTATCAGGATAAAGAAACAGCATTCAAATTAGTGTTCATTAGCATAATAAATAGAATAAGAAGCCAAGTGTCAGAAAAGTGTTTTGAAATACCTCAAATATTCTCTTAAATGGTATACGTTACTTTGCAACAGATTTCACTGAGCTATAGTAAAAAGAAGAAAAAAAACCCAAAAACAGATGTGTGAGGATTTCACCTTGAAAAAAGTTGGTAGGTGCAACCACATCTGGAAAACCACCAGATCATTGATAGTTATACATTCTTTTCAAGACTTAAAGACATTAACAAAGAAGCTAATTAGTTGTACATATTAACCAGTAGTTGCAAGACTGTAGTCCACCAAATGTAATGCCATCTGCTGATCTCCACATGAACGGTTCAGCAGGGTGTATGGAAAGTTCAAAGCCTGCCCAAATGTGATTGGTTAAACAGAAACCAGAAGGTTTCATGTACCAAATTCTTGTTCCTTGCCTACAGATTGAACACGTGAATTCATTTTTACGTTTTATTACTCTGATATCTTCATGCTTGATAGTCTCTCTCTCCAGTATTATTGTGTTATTGTTATGCTTTTTACATCTATGATATTGTCAGCTCATCAGTCATTCATAAATTACTTTGAATTCCTAATTTATGAATAACCGACTCACCTGAACAAAACTGCTAAACATCTTTCCTTGGGATTAACAGTTTTTTTTTTCTACAGCTTTCTTATCTCTTATCTCCACACAACACAAAACATGATTATAGAAAAATGACATCGCGTTTATTAGCAAGTATATATAAGTGGCACAGGTCAAAACGAAAGACTGTATGATTATTTTTCAGTTTCTTTTTATAGGAAGCAAACGCTCATTTTGATAGGTTAGGCTGTTAATGTGAGAGGCTGTTTGTAAGGCGCTAACACCACCAGTTTCAAAAAGCTCAGTCTTTGCATATGAGCTCCATATACCTGTTCTGCTGTGCGTTGGACTGAAAGGGTTCTTGGTAATCTCTGCTTTCTTGAAAAAGGTGTGACACCCAGGACACAGCTCATGTTACAAGATCTACGTCCCATAGTTTTTACCAGATGAACTTTAATTGCACTACAGAGTAGTAAGAAGTTGCATGTACAGATCAGAACTTGTCTCAATATAAAAGAGTTGGATTTCCATAGTAATTCACTGGGATAAAGGCAAGCAAAGCCTAAAGACAACTTGTGGAATGACTGCATAGGCACAACGCTCACTTCTCCTTAAATGAATATGATACACGCATCAGGGAATCTGAACTTTTAGATGTTTTTTCATTTCTACTAACACCTTTATCAACAAGCTCTCCAGCAATTCTTAAGAAACCGTCAGTCCAACCACAACACAGCCAGTAATGGAGTAATGGGGGCAAATCACAGACTCTGATGAACTGAATGTAGTGAGACAGACTTAAAGGGAAACTCAATATGGATACTCCAGTTACAACTGCAAATGCTCCATTACAGTGGCCATGGGGAGCTCCTCATTAAATGCTACCAACAGGAGATTCAGTTTCATGTCAGGTATTAGAATCAATTCCACGAAGTAGGGAGCGAAGCCATTCCGGCTTTTATCAAGGGGATCTTGACTCTTAGTCAATAAGCAGTCAGTTGCTTATTACAAAACCAGACATGTCCAAATCTGGTGTAGGCAGATGACATCTGCAAGAGCAAGAAAGCCAAGAGACAAGGCACAAAGATGGTTATTTCTACAGCAGCAGTGTCACACACAAGACTGAAAAAGCAGGGAAAAAAACATACAGACATGTCCTGTCAATTCAGCATGAAGGGCTTGTGGTGTGGCAAAACAAACATTTTGGTAACACTTTACAATAAGGCCAATGACTAAATGCAGTTAAATTGAATTGTAAAAACACTGTACTTTTTGCAGACAGGCAATACTATAGAGTGACTTTATCTTCCTTTTCGCATTTTTTTTACATCATTTTTTAATATTGATCATGCTAAAGTGCATGCTAGATTTTTATTGTTTTTCATTATTTCTATTGTACTTTTTTTTTTTTTACTTATATTATACTTAAAATGACTTATAGTAGAATCTGTGTCTTATTTCCTGTAAAACACTCAGAGATTAGGCAAAGTCAAGCAGCTCCACAATACAGCCCACATCACGAAAAGTACACAGCACTTAAGATGTGAAATGGACAAATACGGTTTTTCCACTAAATTACCAACAAATTATGCACTACTCAAATTTGCCTTCAGTATGATTTTTTCTATGATTCCTATTAAAATCTGACTTGTTATCCCTTTATTCTAGTGTGCCTACTTTTAAGTATTTGTATATAATTGCATCGTAATTTCAGGTACACTGATATTCCATTTAATTGCTGGGGAATAATGCCCTCAGTTGGAGGCCATATTATAAAGTGCTACCTACATTTCGAGTTTTAACTTATTTAACTCTGTTTTAACCTTTTTCCCCATTGAACACCTATTAGAATTAACCCTTGTTTGTCTTTTCTGTAACTGAGCCATATCTGTTATAGTTCAGGCGTGCTTCCACAAAAAAAGACTGGGTTAGTGAGGGAGATCTCTGCCTATAAAATCTATACCACATCTTTATTGATGTAGATATTGAGATGTCAAAAATCTTAGGGTTTGATTAAAACATTTAATATTTTAAAAAATCTGATTAAAATGATCTTCCCTTTCACTGGTTCAGATATGCAAAAGCTATGAAAGGAAAAACAATCAAGTGTCTGGACAGAAAAGCATTTGGACCTACAGCAGTATGACTGTGATTTTTAATGATCCTGATGACAAAAACAGACAAGTCTCTGAAAAGCTTCTGCTTTTAAAAGTCCGGGCTCGGCCACAGCCTGACATTTTTAGACAATCCCTCCCTGCCATCAACCTACATGATGTCAGTAGACTATGACATGTAACCGACAAAAGCATCATTAGTGTCTTTTGTGTGCAAACAACTAAAAATGAGACACTACTTGACCACCAAGCGGCGGAGGTAACATTAATCCTGGTTTTGTGTGACAGTCAGAAAAAGCGGCCTGCATGAATCCGACTGAGGTATGAAGAGAGAGTTCGACTCAGCGTGAGCAGGAGAACAAGGGCCCCTCTGACAGCACAGAAATCTATATGCAACTCTGCACTTCACTGCTCTCTCCTGCATGATGCATAAACTGAATCATCCCTTTCACTCTCTACACAGACGTGATAGTGTGCTCTGGCTATGGATGATACTCTCCCATCTCTCTGTCAATGATCTCTACCTAAATCCTTTTAGAGTATATTTCTCTAGTCCCTTCAGCAACACATCACCCTGACAGAATAATTTCATCATTTCTTTACCACAGATTGTAAAATATCCAATTAAAGATACTATAATTTTATTAGTGGGTGGGGTAATTCTTTCTGGTTTTTCAACCAAATTAAAAGAAAGCTATTTGTCTTTATATTTTTATATTAGCCTTTCTCAAACACAGATGGGGTTTATGTTTGCATGCCTCATGAGTCTGTTGATGGAGTAAAAAATGTTGCTGCTTTACATTTTCATTACATTTCATAGAGACTAACATGATGTACTTTTATTATCTGCAACCAAAACAAACAACTAAACGGAGATACAAAATAAATGTTCTGTCAGGACCACTACAGTAAAAAGAAAACTGTCATTTCCATCTGGAGTAAGTTATTTTTGGCAACATCACTCCGTACTGGGACTTCTCTCCCTTTCCATGTGCAGATGTGAAAGGCTGGAGGCAGCGAGACCGGCACATACCCCCCATACAGAACAAAGATGGCATTGCTATCAACAGATATGACACCGATTAGGTCAGACAACATGAAAAATGGCTGGGTTTTCAGAGGGGTTGCAAAGCAGCTTGCAGGAATGCAGCGACTGTATGTCCAATACTAACTTTTCCAACTGAATGTGTGTTAGGGTATCAGATGAGCCATCAGATAATGTGGGCAGACACAGAGGGGGCTGGGATCAACAGATCTACCAGGATTATGTCTGAACTTTACTTTGCAGTCTGTATGATCAAGTATATGCTCAGTATTTAGTCTCTTATAAAATTTTTAGTCTAAGCTTTGATCAGTTCTCAACAATATCTTTATATTAGGATAAATTGTAATAGATTATTAATAGCTAATAATTATCAATATATTAAAATTAATTTATTAGCTATTATTAATTAGTACTATTATAAATGTTCCAAGAACCAGTTCTGGCCATCTGGCCCCTACGCCCCCCTCCGCAGTTTAGTCGACCCACAGGAAGGCGGGTCCATTTTGCTCATTCGAAATAAGCCAGAACTGTCAGGTCTATGTGCAGCATTCAGAACATAGTTCGTTCATTAATTCATCAACTCTAACAGTAACAGAGACCTTTCTGACAGTCCACAATGTAAAAATAATTAGCGGAAGGGAGACTGATAAATCAAGCAGCAGGACATACTGCCAGGAACAGGGAGTCAATTAAACTTCCAGAAATAAGCAACTGTCAGTGTAGAGCTACTGAATAAACTCAACCTGTGGTGCTTCATTTTACAATGTAAAACTCAGCCATAAAAGTTTATGACACCACTGAATATTACCTATTTACACTGTCCAAAAACTCTACAGTAATGTATCTCGTAAAAGAGGAAGCCAGTTATATATTTAACCCAACAGGGAAATTCCTAGCAATGTTTGCCGGCCATTTACTGTTATGAAGCTCCTCGTGTAAAGTAAAAATATCATTATATATCACTGAATGAAAAAGCTGGCCCAATGACAATGCTACTTTTAAGACTGTATTATAAATAGCTGCATCGCGTATGCTGCTGAAACAGGTGGTACCACCATTAGCTTTTGCTATTTGAGTAGAGTAGGGGGGGTGAAGGCTTCCTGGATTCCACACGTAGTCTGTTGACTGGAAAAGTGTTGCCTGGAAAATATGACCTTTTGCCTTCCCCGTCATCTGACGAAGCCACCTTTACACATACACATAGACACACACACACGTGCAAGACATACTGGTCACCTACATCATCCCCCCTCAGATAACGTAGGTCACATGCTACCACATGCTACAGTCAACCTATGAGCGTTTCCCCTCAGGCCCTGAAACACCTCCACGTCACTGAAGAGCTCTCGGATGTGTGAGGGAACAGATGTGGGATGGGAGGATATTATTTCTCAGGAGTGGCTTTAATGGAGGAGCACTCCTGCACATATGGACAGAGTGGCTGAGTTGCTGGGTGAGTTGTGTGGCCACACAGCGTTGAAATATTTCTGCCCTAGTCCTGCTGCCCTCTCATGTTATTGTGCAACAACTTGGCCAGCTGTACGATACCTGGCTATCAGTAAGATATGTCAGTGCTTCTTTCCCAAGACCAGTGCATCATGACTAATCACAATCAGAAGAGTTTGCTCACTCAGCTCTCATTAAAATGACTAAATGACATAAAAAACATAACACTATTACATCTGTTGGTTAAGGAGCAGCATGAGTTATTGCGCTATTTATTATGTAATTTATTATTAGTGTTAACAGATTAAAATTGATGGATTTTCAGAATTTTAAAGTAACAGCCACAAGTTTAACTGCTCATTAACGCAAATATCTAATCAGCCAGTAACATGGGAGCAACTCGGTACATTTAGGCACGTAGATATGGTCAAGACTGTAATTTTCTTACACAAATATCTTCATAGTTTACAGAAAATTGTCAGAAAAACTGAAAATATTCTGTTCTCTGGAAGAAAATGCCTTGTTGATATCAGAGGTCAGAAGAGAACTGAAAGACTTCTTCAACTATAAAACTATAACAGCTTATATCATATATTAGCTTATGCTCCAATATATTTACAGTGATTCCCTGTTTAATTGATTGATTTCAACTGAGTAATGCTACTGATGTTTTCATTTGTAGCAATCAAAGTCTTAGCAACTTCTGAAATTTCAGTGGTGCAACCTAAATAACAAGCTTAAAGCCAACTAGAGCTCTAGCTGTCAAAAAATTTTGCAATGAAGTCAATAAACAAACACAGTCTTGGATTCACAATAGCTGGTGCAACACAGTCCAGCTACGAAGTTAATGTATTTTGTCATTCAAATGTCTGGCATGTTGATTAGATGACTATGGCGTTTGAAAAAAAACCCCTGTTTCCTGCCCGACCCATTTTTAAGTTCAATCCCTAGACCCAGCTAAGAATAATTAATGGCTCAATCGTCCCTAAGTGAACTATACAGCAGTAATTATGACCATATGCTATTCCAAAGACTTTTAATTGCCTAATTAAAATCGTATTAAACTATTGGACAGAGATAGGGGACATTTTGAACTTAAGGTTCAGGGGAGTTAAATTCATCAAGCTTGCTTCTCCTCTGGGGCTTGTGACACAGGGTCAGAAATGTGGAATTTATCAAGTGCTGAATTCCTAAAGCATCCCAAATTTAAAGCTATCAGGAACTAAGAATGTATTGATAGATTAATGTAATATATGGCTGTGAAAGTGGATGAGCATATTTCATCACCTCTGTCTTTGAAACCTATACAAGTGCTGAAACCAACCCTGTCTCAGAAGTGAAAATATATGAAATGATTTTCCATTTCATTCCATTTCCCCTCTGCACAAATTTCCATAACAGATGTGAAGCCAGCAGAAGCAGCTTGCTGATGAAATGTAAAGTAGCGGAGCTAGGTCTGTCGCTAGACCTGCTATTACTATCAACGTCGAAGTGGGTGAAAGAAGAGCAGCAGGGGCTCTGCTACGGGCCGAAAAGTGCTTTAATACTGAAGTGCCGAAGACAAAGAGAAGCAAATTAAAGGACAAAGACACCACCTTCTCCTGCTGGTCCCCTCATCTAACTCCAATCTTTATATTAACATTAGTAAGGAGGAACAAATCTCTTCAGAGTTGCTAATCCCATCAGCAAAGTTCAGACTTGTGAGGGCGAGTTGCTTCTCTTGGTTTTATCTCCTTTATTTCTTGGCACACTGGCCAATTCACATGTCCAAACAAAGGTAAACAGGGCTTAAACAGCGGTTGCATCTTAAAAATATTCATGTATAGTCACTGCCATGATGTTTATAGAAGTTTGTACTTTCTCTGTGCACTCTTCGAACTCTTCTGAAAGCGCCAGTGTAAGCTGATCCACTTTAAGGAAGGAGACTGCACTGTTGATCTTGCAGAAATGGCCTATTTCTTTTCTAGTCTCTTTTACTGTTGTCACACCCTTTGCAGGGAGAGGGAACACCCTACATCTCCCATTTCATTATGACGCACCTTTCAGGGACCAACACTAACTAACAACAACCTGTTATGATAAAACAATTTTTGTGTTATTGGAGTTTTGGTAAAAAATTTGACCCTTTTACATGATCGCTTGTATGATAAGCTATCCAGATATTCAAAATCAGTTATCAAAAGCTGAAACTATTTTGACGGCGTTGTTCAACAGTTGGATCTGCAACCCATTTTCGTCCCCCTTACAAAAAGATGTTCCTGTTTACTCTGAAATATAATACTGCATGTCCTGATATTTGGTGGAATGGCTCTAAAGGAAATCCCTGCTGTTTACACACAAATGTTAATAGTACTATTCATACTGCAATAAATATTTATACTTTTAAATCTACTGAGAGGAGGATGGAGTGACCTGCAAACAGTTCAGCTATTTATGAATTTGCAGTTTAAGTGAAATAAAAGAGTATTCCACTTATAAACAAAATGTAAGAGGAGGTTTGGTAATGATTATATTTATTTATGTTGCTAATCTTCAACTTAAGAAGTTGCAGGTTGCAAGTTCTCACTGTCTGAATTGCTGCTAGGAAACATCCTAACCATCTTACCCTCTCAAACTGTTGGCTGAGAGTGTATTCCTGACTGAGTGACCATATGCGCTCCAGCAAATGTGACAAATTCTTCAATGACTATTTTATAGCAAAATAAAAACACAGAGTAATATACTGTTCAGAGTACTGGATAAGATATTGAGGGCCTTTGTTTTATGAGGCTTCCTGCTTGCTGCCAGACACAGGTGAGGAACCGTTTCAGCCCTGGCTGCTGAAAGTAGGTCAGGCCTGTTGAAACACTCAGTGCCATTTGAAATGTCTCCACTTGTTTGCAATAAAATCCTGTCTGCATTTGCTGGAGTGAAATATCGGCCGCGATGCAGTGAGATAACAGCCATTCACCTCAGGTTCTGTATCGTGCTTCACCTTGTTTACATCCACTAACTTGTTTTTTTTTTTTCAAAGATAAGCATGTGAAACACAAGTAAAGTTAAATGGAGTGGTACTTGTATGCACTTTTCCACTTTCCCCTTTTTCTTTTTTGCTACAAGTCTCATTCAACCAAACACAAACAATCATACAACACTTTTATCTAAGTGCTTACTAACTTTCACACTCAAGTGGATGCATTAGGGGCAACTCAGGGTACAGCACTTGCCTGAGGATACAACAGCATCTGAACTGGAGAAGGAATTAATCCATTAACCTTACGTTTTGTAGATGACCCACTCTACCACCCAAGCCACAGCTGCCCAACAGTATGCTGAGGCTGTTTAAATACAATGTTTTCATGTTTTAGAAGACATACTGAAAAATTCAAATACTAAAGGCATACATTTATGCTGTCTGAACTGTCATATGGTGAGGATGTTAGATCATGTAATAACCTCCACACCTTTTATGACATTGGATGTGTCACCCATTAACTATAAACTTTTAAAAACAACAAACCAACATACACACCCACTTCACCATGTGACTGACCAGCTGAGTTATACAGAGGTGAGCAAAGGTCAAGGCACTGCATTCCCTTAGTAGCTCTCATTTTAGCTTTTGTTATTTAACTACTGTGGCAATTTTTATTCATATATCCCAGTGCAACACTTTTATTGTCTTCCACGATAAAGAAAATATAACATGTGAACCCTGTTTCTAAATGATTTTCTAAATGATTTCACATTTTACCCTTCTATGATTTGATGACTTTTCACACTTCCCAATAGTAAAGTTTGTTTGGAACAACTTTAAATTCATCTGATTCAGACTAAAAAGAGCAGCATGGTAGCGATAAAGTCAGAAAAGGCTTAAAGTTGCAGTACCAATTATTCAAAAGAAGCTGCAGCTCTCCCCTCCCACTAGATAAGCACTTGCATATAAGCATGCATTTTATAAGCTAAAACAATAGGTCAGTGCTGAAATCTGGCATCATGCAGGATTTGAACTACATGCTGCTAAGTCAGGCAAGCTGAAAGTTCTCGGCTTATCCTTTTGAGCCCTACACACTATGTATATATTGACAAAACTCTTCCATTAAATTTTCTAAAGCCTGACAGAACTTCCTCCCTCTTACTTTTCATTCGTAACACTGATTTATCCTACATGGTAGCCCATGGCATAGCTTCACATGCACATTCCCAGAAACATAATTACATGTTGCATCCCTCAACAACTATAAAAAGTTTGGTAGCAATATACCATGTGTTTCACTCATAAAACAAAATACAATAAACTGTAAATGTATCAAGTTTGCTCATTATAGTATGTCACAGCTAATCATCTGCCTTTTTCTTCAATCAGTATATACACTCAAAATCAGACGTCTTTCTTTCTGTAAAGATAAGTGAGTACTTCATTGGGAACCTGATATTAAGGGTTTCATTACTGCTGAGACACCAAAATTATAAATGTCCACTATGGCAGGGACTCAGTGCAGTAATAAAATTATACTTTTTTCTACTTGGACAGCTTTAAGCAAAGAGGTTATTATCAGATTTTTTTGTCTGCTGTCACCAAAGAAAAGTTACCAACCTGCGTTTTACAAGAAAAAGGATTAACTTTAATTAACTTCATTTTTTTTTAATTCACTAGAGTATTTAGCATATGTAAAGAAGTTGCCAAATAAAACTGAGCAACCATAAAAAAATCCGTTATATGCTTGGAAAAAGCTAAGCGGACCTTTTGAACCACGTAAGTCAAGTTTGTAGACAGTTCAAAAACAGTAATGTGCTGCATTTGCATTTGCCACCCGTGTAAAGTCATGGATCGTTCAGTCAACAATTCATTGAAATATTTAACCTCACTGAAATTGATTAGGCTGGTGTGGCATCCATGAAAGGGCGTAAACAAAGCACCGCGGCTGTTGCCGCTTGATGTCCGCAGCAAGAAGCTGCACGCATTCCAGTAGCTTAGAGGCTTACACACAAGCTCAGGCTATAGGCCACTGGGCAGAGAGCTGCACCCATCCATCACTGTGTGAAAATGATAAAAGGCTCAGAATGTCCACTTCTCCAAATGGCTACAGACCAGCTTTTACCGAATGTCAAGAGCATCAAGGCTACAAAGCACATTGTAAACCTCACAGATCGAACAAGCTGGTGACCTTCAGTCCTTTTTTTAAATAGATGAATAAAGCAATTCCGAACAAAATGCACTCAACGAAAATTTCAGTCAAATGATTTATCGATTATGAAGCTATAAAAAATTCCTAGAATTAAAACTATGCTGCTTTAACCACTTAAACCATAAGAATAATAAAATAAAGTTTAAAAAAAAAACATTGTCAGCAGATAATAAAACGGGAAATATAATACTTCCAAAGGTGTTTTTGAAAATCACTAGCTAGAAGCAAAGATAGCCCAGGGAAAGGTGTGTTCATCCTAGCAGGTGTAATCAAGTTCATGTTCACACTGTAATTATCTATTGTGCAGCTTGTTTAAAATGACACCTGTGAGAACTGTTTATAGCCTAATCCAATCGTGTGGAAAGTGATTTTGATTTACAATACCCAGAGCTAAAGTAGCAATATGACTATAAATCTTATTATTGCTGAACTTTTATTTAAGTATCCACAGCTCTTAACATGCTAGTATTCGTAGACTTTTCCCTTTTTTATTAGGCAGTCGACTTGAAGCAAAAGGCATGTTTTAAAAGATTTATTGCTCTGTGAACACATTCAGTGAGATTCAGGGAAGTCCACTAACAATGACCAAAAACCAAGTTCTCTAAAACAAGTTCATGAGAGTACACAAATGGTGAAGAGTGACTACTATACTTGTTCATTTGTGTCTTATCTTTAGTGTTAATCCTCAACAGTCAGTATTTAAAAAGTCAATTTA
>VUQR01035991.1:110450-123100 GCA_015108515.1 Hemichromis elongatus
ATCCACAGCTCTTAACATGCTAGTGTTCGTAGACTTTTCCCTTTTTTATTCAGGCAGTCGACTTGAAGCAAAAGGCATGTTTTAAAAGGTTTATTGCTCTGTGAACACATTCAGTGAAACAAGTTCATGAGAGTACACAAATGGTGAAGAGTGACTACTATACTTGTTCATTTGTGTCTTATCTTTAGTGTTAATCCTCAACAGTCAGTATTTAAAAAGTCAATTTATGACCTCTTTATCTGGCAAACAAACCACATTAAAAAGTCTTTGTGGGGGTAGTCTGTGTTCTTTATATGGGGTCCGAGAGTGGGGCAGCTGCCACCCACATCAAGTGACCTCACTTAATACTTATCAATAGCAAGCTGCACATTCCTAACGCCAAGTATTCAGCCGTCACTTAAGCGCTAGTATCCTAGTCATCCGAGCTATCTTGAGAATCCGTCACTACAATGATATTTGGGTTAAATTCCAATCATTGAGATCCAATATCCTAGACGACTAGATCTGACCTATAAGGCCAGGGAATCTGGTAAACCATACGGGGGAGATGAACTCTTGTCAATCAAGAGTATCTGCCTATAGGCTACTGCTGATCCAGATATTCAAGGTCACACTTGTCAAGCCAGTAACTTCACATGTTTGCTCTTTACTTTTTTTTTTATCCGTGTGCCCTTTTTTATTTGCCCTTTAAATCGCACAGCGCACATGGCAAATTTTATGGCCCAACATTGATCCTGGCGCTTGATGATTTAATGGATGACTGACTGACTCTTCTACTTAACTAGACAAGCATAATCAGGGGATTAGCAAACTATCAGATGACAGAGCTCAGTGTGCTTGCCTGCAGGTACAGGAGTATGTTAAAAATTGCTTCAATTCTACTGAGTAACAAACATCCAAGTTCATGACATCTCAAAGCCAAATTGCTCTGAGCAGTCAGTTGAGGCAGAACTGCACTGCATATAATAAGGACCCTTAAAGTTCACGTACCTCCATGTTTGCACCAGCGTGTGCTCGAGATACAATCGAAGCCCTGACAAGTCTGCACGGCGCCCAGCTGGATTCGTGTAGGTGGGAGCTGATGTCATGGAGAGATGCACGTGAAATGGTGTGTTACTAGAAAGTTGAGGCTATTCAGTGTGATGTCAGAGAAGCGCACACTGCCTCACCTATTTCACAACGTAGAGGCGCTGAGGAATGGTGTATTATTTTGCAAACAAGACCGTACTAAATTAGGAAATTCAGCAGATAACATCAAACCATCTTTTTTCAGATGAATTTCCAGATAACATGGAAAAAAATCCTATTATCTATAATGATGAAGCACAATCCCGTAAACCAGAAAAGGTCAAATTGTCATTTAGGCTTATAAAAATAATAAGCAGATAACAAGAACATTCAAGCCTCTCTTAACAAACATGCAGTAAACCCAAGAGGCTGCTTTATAGCTGGTCTCTGACGTTACCATGAGCCAAGCAAGTGACTCATCTCATTAATTATAAACTATAAGATGTAAAGTCAGTGATTTTATGCATGAGCTAGGACAGAATAAACAGCTTTGTTTTGCTTGGATCACTAACAAACCAGAAAGAGAAGTGGACAAAAAGCGAGGCCAGAAGATATTTTAATACTTGAAAGAGTTTAATATGCAGACACCTGATAAACTAAGCTCTGTGCAGGATTGTTTAGATTTAGTCATTGTACTAATTATTTATAATTTAAGCAAGCCCATTTTTTCTGTCCCAGTAAGACCCAGTGACCACAGAAGAAGTCATCAACAGTGTTAGTTGCTGTGAGCTTGAACTGCACCTGCATGCTGAACAGCTTCATCCCCTCCAGATGTCTGGAGGCCTCTCTAGACCTAGAGCCAGCACATCTATAACTGTCTCCTGTACTGCCCAGACTCTAGTGGATAACTGCCAGAAAGAAAGCAGAGATGTAGAGGGATCTGAGCCCTGCAGCCACTCATGCTGCACAAAAAGTGCTGAAAGAGGCCATAGGATGGCCTGTGTACTCTGTCTTAATATATCTCATCTTCAATCCGATCTGATGAATTATTCAACCAGAGCTATCTACTGTGCCTCTCACCTAAAACATCTGCCCTGCCAGCCTGTCTGCCAGGTCCAGCTTACGCTCTGCTCTGCCACAGGAAGCTTTTAGTCTACTGCTGTCCTGTGGGCGCTGTTGCATTTAACCCCTTTCCTCCATTTCTTCTTCCATCTCTTGGACTTCAGGCGTAGAGAGGAAAAGAGATCATGTTACTGTGTCAGAAAACAGGATCAATCTGTAAAAGGGTTTAGAGAAAAAAACAAAACAAAGAAATAAAGAAGTAGATTTGCCACCATCCAACTGCCTCACATGACTCATCGTCATTTCAATATCTGAAAGCAGAAGTATTCTGAAAGGTCACACCCAAGGGCCAAGTTCAACGTAACTGGCAATAAAGACTGAAGACCAATGCGATGATCTATTCAATTAGCAACCCACAATTGTTCATTTGCTTCATAAAGTCAAAGTCAACATTTTTGAGGGCAAAGGAGTTTGAGACACTTCAAAACAAGCAAACAGGGGCTACATATTCACATAAGAGTTAGCTAGCTAAAATCCCATTTTACCTGCACTCTCATAAAAATTGATCAACGGATTTACATCGAGGTAAAGTGTGTAATATTCGAGCTCCATGCAACATGACACATGAGAGGCGAGAGTGCCTTCCGCAGTGGGCTACACTGCACTATTTGTGTCCAAGGTTAGAGAAGAGCAACTATATCAGTTAGATGTTTCAGACAACGTCCATCCAATATGTCTCTCTAAAGTAATGGCAATGTTAATAGACAATATGTTTACGACAAAGAGCAATCAGACGTGTGATTGCGGAGCTGTGGCAGGAATGTCTTTAAGGGTCAGCGGCCATAACCTGGAATGCTTAGAGATATCAAATCACGGCTACGGGGGAGGGACAGGCTGCCAAACAAGGCTCGGCTGGAGGCTGAATCAATCATCAGAGCTGCCCTCGCACTCACACCAGGAAGGACACAAATTCAACCACTAACAGTGACAACCTGATGTACATTTGCTGTATGTGAACCGATAGTCGTTGCGTTCTGATTATAGATTTAATATTTAAAATACAGCTTTATAATGAAGAGGTGCAACGTGCGAGTGATGGAAATATACCCTGAAATGGGAATTTTGCAACTGTCACACCAGCATGTAGGAAATGCTGACACGTGTGTAAACATACTCCACATAGTTTTCTAAAGCTGTTTCAAACGGTTGTGTACAGTTAAAATAGAGCGCCGCACGTACAAGGCAAGGTCCCGCAGTACTTCATGTGGATGTGAGGTTTTTTCGATGCGTGTCACATGAGGGTTAAAAAGGCACATGTGTGGGTCTAAGAGACACTGACGCGAGAGCACGGATCTGGCCATGTTCCATGTCCACAGTCATTTCCCACACCATGGCACAGCACTAGACTGGGAATAAACAGAGAAGCCCGCTGTGCTCCCAGAATGCATGTTTGCAGAGTTCCCATCAGTGAGTACACAGTAATAGGACTCCCTGAAGGCCTGTGTTTAACCTTTAGGTTACAAGTGGCTGGCCCTCCCCTCCTGTGCACCGGCTATTAACCCTTTTTTGTCTTGTTTTCAACAACACTTAGAAAAACATAAAGGAAGTCAGATAAAATCACAACATCTAAAGGACATGTGACATGATTAAAAAGTCCAGAACAGCTAGTACACGGAGTTCACAGTGAGACTAGTCTGAATTTGAACTTTTAAGGCAATACAGATGACACAGAAGAAACTGAATAATCTGAGATTTCCTGACCACGGAGCAAACTTCACCTGCTGATGAAAATTGTGTAACTTGACCTCAAGTTAACAAAATCTTGACTTTTTAAGTTTTTGGTTTTTTTTACTTGAGGACTCATTTGCAGGACTTTCTCTGTAAGAAACACCATGTGAATGCAAAATGTTACTGCAATTAGTATAAATCAGGGATGTCAAACTCATTTTACATCAGGGGCCACAAACAGACCACTTTGATCTCAAGTGGACCCGACCAGGAAAACTCCTCCTTCTGTCAGTGTAAAGATGTTCGACTACACTTATAATCCCATTTGATGTAAGAAAATGAAGTTGCGTTTTAACAATATGTTTCATTTAGTTTTTTTACATGATAAATAAATGTTTCACTACTAAACAAAAGACACGTGCCAGCATAAATGAATAAACTTATAAAATTACATAGTAAAAATACAAAACAAAAACAGAATCCGTTCTATGTTTTAACTGTTATTGTTTATATGGAATGGCAATGGGGTAGGGAAAAACTGTAAAAGCTATGAAAGTACAGTAAAAATCAGAAATCAATGCTCTCCTTCATGTTCTTTAAAGCTTTCCAGCAGCCCAGGTGGGAGTCCTTGCCAGTCCTTGGGCAGATTTTGGTATAGACAGCATCTTACAGGGCATCGGGCAACATTTTGACTGAATGCATCTTGTAAAAGTTTTTCAGACCTGCTGAGAACCAACATGTAGTACAAATGCTGTACATAGCAGAAATGCATATGCATACTTTATGTTGGGGCAAGAGTCAACCTGACAATATAAACAAATAAAGGAGGATGAGAGCAGCCTAAAGCTGAAAAATACCCCTGGGATATGCTGACAAACTAGAAATGTGAACGTGGGGCCAGCACAGAGGATTAGCAGTGGTAAAACAGTGTGATGCAGAATGATTAATTTCTTCTTTGTCTGTTCTTCACAATACAGATTTAGTAATCAGCAACAGGTTGCTCATTGCTTTGAGCTGCTACCATTGACAGCACACAGTTCCGCTTTGCTTACACAACTGTGAGCAGACTCGATGCAGCACAGCAGCATCTCGAACACGCTTTCAGTCTGCAGAGGAATGTTTCAGCAGCGTTCAGGTCAAGGCAGGCTCTCACTGCAAGCAACAACCACCATGTCATAAATTTTACTTTTTGTGAAGTCTGGATTCGAGCTATTGATATAACAGGCACCATCCTTTACCAACGAGCCAAAGCCTCTCTGACAGCATCATACAGGCAGCTCATTGTCGAGGCCGTCGGCATCCAGAATGCAACTGCCAGCTGTTTTCTTTGTGGATCAAACCAAAAGAAACAGCAGGCCAAGGTCAGCACAGACAAGCTTTTCTCCTACAGCAGACAGACCAATCTCCATATAGAGGGCCAGAAAAAAAGAAAAAGAAAATCCTTGCCACAAATGTGATAGCACAGTTGATTATATTCCACCCTCTTGTGGAATAATCTGCCATTCTTGAAAATTCATGAAAGCTCCCATTTATTCCCGTTCTGTTGGGTGTTTGTTGATCACTTGAGAATCTGTGTCTGCGTGAAAGCTTGGTTGTGAGGGTTATCTCTCAAGTCCCCTGTTGGTAGATAGATGCTAGACAAACACAGAAAGGCTTTTAAGGGGGATATCAAGTTTTCCTGAGGATGTATTCTGTAAGATGACAGTGATGCGGATATTTTTATGGTAAAGCTACCCTTCACTCCAAAAAGTCTACTCCAAAAAACAGCCTGGATGTTTTGAATGATCTTTACTGCGTGGAATGATGAAAATAAAGAGTCTGACATTCAAAAGCGAACATCATTGTACACACAGCCAGCTGCAAAATATGCAACTTAAAAAAGCTTATGGGGAAGCCTAAAACCTCACACAGCAGTTATTCTAGTCAGTCGGCACTTGTTCCATAATTATTGAGCATTTGTCATATAAGGGAAACAAAATAAGCGTGATGTAAGAATACAAAAAACGATATCATACACAAGTTATTTTTAAATCTAAAATAATAAAACTAAAGCTCACTCCAATGGAGGAAAATCAACCACATCCTTCTACTGATTGACTGCTAACCACATTTCTGATAGTTCAGCATTAATAGATTGTTTTGCCAGCAGCATGTCAGTGACAACATTATTTGATGTTTCCAGATCGTGAACTCTTACGCTATCACACAAAAACGACTCCGATTTCAATTGGAAAAGTACATGTTGATGATTCTGTTCTTTCATTTGACTTTTTTCATTCCCCTCTTGGTTCACAAAAAGCAGCTTGGAGAGGACCCGCATTTCCTACCGTCTGCCTGCAGACAGGAGCCCAAACCCCCATACACAGGCTCACTCCTGAAGAGCTGTGCCTCAGCTTAAAGACACTGGAGACAGCCAATACATGCCAAAAAGTGTTAAAATGTAACACACCCAGGCAAATACCTATTATTTCAAGGGAAATGAGTCCAAGATCAACATGACTTAATGCATGGGTATCTCCTACATGTAAACAATGACCAACAAATACTAACACATTGCACACACATGCACAAGGCTGCACTCAGAGTGGGTTTTTAATGACCCCATTGCCCTCCTATCATCTTACAATAAAGACCTAGTGGAGAGTATGGTGATCTGTCTCATGTCAACTCACACTCACTTTTCCTTTTAAAGAGAGAAGCTAACCTCACACGGGCGTGAAAATGTCATAATTCTCTAACAGGCAAATGATAAGTTATCCTAGCATTGTTTTAACAGGTAACCAGAACTGCAGTGCACTCGCATCAATGATTCATGCAGCCACGGCATCGGGCAGTTAATGAACACAAGAGTAGTCATTGTAACAGCATTACTTACGCTCTGTCCCAGTCAGCTGTTTAACAGAAACTCACATCAGATCTAAAACAGCTGTCCTTTAGGTGGCCCACGGGCAGATCGGTCTCTCTTTCAGCGGGGGAGGGCGTCTGAAGATAAAAAAAAAAATCCACAGGTACAGAGAAGTTTAAATCTCTTTCATATGACAGCTCTGAGTCCGCACGTCCACACTCTCCCTCTGTCTGACACAGAGTCGTACTACAGCCTGCCCCTGGCCACTCAACAGACTGCAGCTCCACCCATCACACAGTCACAGGAGGGAAGGGAGGTACCCTCCTACAAGCCTGATGTTGACTCATTTTTTTTTTCTTTTACTCAATCCAACAACCTGGTGCACTACTTTAATGACTCAGAGTGAAATATAAACACTCACATTATACTGCATGGGGAAAGTTAGCAATGAAGGCCAAAAAGAACAAGTAAGAAAATAGTAAAAGACAGATAAAAGATCTAATATTATCCACAAACACGATGAAATATTAACATCAGATTTATATTTTTTACCATAGCTTGTATATCCTAACATTTTTCTTTAGTGTGAACTTAAGAAGATCTTCTGGTCATTTTTGCCCAGCATTATTGGTTTTTAGAAATGAAAATAAATACACTAATGTCCTGTCATTTTCTGGTCATTACATTTTTGGCCGTGCTTTCAAAGGGAATTCCTAAAATGTTATGCAAAAGCAACAAGTGAGCATGAAATATTCTTTTCCAAAGCTCAGAATGAAACCCTGTAAAAACAAAAGAGGGAATATAACAGCAAAAACTTGCTTTTTGGACAAGACTCCACAGATATGAGTAATATATTATAAGCTTCCCTATTAGTTATAGAGACACAAAAGCAGTTTGGATTTTAACACCTTTTGGATTAAGCCAACCAGTTTTCAATATCTTAAATTTTTGATTCTATTTAAATATATATACTTAAAATATATTATATGATTTGTATTCAGGATCAGTGAAAAGTTAAAGCTAGAACGTGCGGCCTAAAAAAAATGTGTATTCCTGGTCATTTATTTGGAAATGTAAATTCCTGAATAAAAATCTAACCATTACAAACTTTTTACAACAAATAGAAGTCAACAAAGATCCTCACTAGTGTTAATTGAAATGTGGTAAACTTGTTTTTGCAGCTCTATTGTCTCATTATTAGAAGTAATACTCCTTTCTAATAATCATTCAGATCTTGACACAGTGCCTGCTCAAAACAAATTCCTCCAAACCACGCTACAGCTTCTTTTATTTCAAACTATTTCAGACCCCTGCGAAGTAAAATCTGATGATCTAAACGATCACTTTTTGGATGGTATATCTGTGAAACGTGTCACTAACATGCAGCTTTGAGCATGAGGGTTCACTTGTTTACGTCTTCACAGGGAACATTCTTCTCATTTTCCAAGTTAATCAGAAATCTGACTACAATCTCTAGAATTTTATCATGTAGCCACAGCATTGCAACAAATGCATTCTTCATTGTCTCCTACATATTTAAAATTTTAAAGTAGCATTATTCCTTTTGCATGCTTCAACAGTAACCATTACGTGCTTATTTTTCAGTTCTAGGACTTAATGTAAATCAATGAGAGCAGAGATCTACTGTACTTAGGGCTACATGAGAGGCACGTGAAGAAAATAGTCCTACATGTGAAGCTGAGCCGCATAGCAGTTCTAAAATAATACACAAAACAGTAGCAAGGGCAATGTTTTCAGGCCATGACACTGAAAGTACAACAGAGGTGATGCAACAAAGTCTTAGAAGAGGCTTTTTCATTACTTGTAAAGGGGACATCTGCCTCCAAAGAATCACCTCTTTTTGTGCTTTATGAACGGAGCTCTAATAGATTTCTTAATATATAAATAATAATTATGATTTTTACAATACATATTAATGTGATGATACCTCAGTTTCGTTTGATAACATGCTAATAAATACATATCGAAGTATTTAAAAAGCCCAAGTGAACCGCTACCAAAAAAACTTGACATGCCTGCTCCAAAAATGTTTGCAGGGTAAATAGAGAGAAGTGTAAGATAGCAGCATGTTGAGACGGGGACGCCTGTTTCGAAAATAGCATATGCTAATTATACACTTTAGGCAACTGCTAAGGAGGGAGATGCAATGCCAAGTTTGAGGTGTTGGGATTCTGAATTTCAGCTCAGTGTTTCTTTACAAAGTCGACTCCGCACCGAGGATACTCACTCATTTATTTATAACTTAGGTCTATTGGATACCTCCCTCAGATTAGTGGCACACCTCTTGTTGAGCTAAACCACCTGCTACTGCCATGCAGCGGACAGTTTGAAACAATCCGTAGGACTTCGCTGGCAGATGTCTAAACACATAGAGCAGACCAGTCAAACCGATATAAACTGGCCTAGTTAATTCGCGTGCCCTAAAAATGTCACTTTTCATTGCGTCTGCTCTATGACTTCAACAAAAAGTGCACTCCTGCAGTTACAAGTAGCAAACACAGAAACGCTCCTCGGTGCGAAATGGTTAACTACCATAGAGGAGGCTAGGAGGACATTACTCAGGGATGGTTGGCCATAAGCTTTTGGAATTAGGTTAAGCATAAATATTAAGAGAAGGAAGACACTGGAGTACAAAGTTTGAAAAACTGGGTTAATAATAATTCGTTTTTATCTATTAAAATTCTAAAAGGGCAGTTGCATTCTTACTCTGGGGTTTTAGGGTAATATTTATGTGTTAAGAATAAAACTGATACTCCTTACAGTTTACACACAAAGACTGCTCCAAAACTGACAACTACAAAGCTTGATTGAAATTTGCAGCTGCCCACATGGACAAGCCAAATGTCTTCTGGAGAAAACTTTTATTGCCAGACCAGACAAAGTTTAAGCCATTTGGCTACGATGACAAGAGGTATGTTTGGAGGAGTAAGGGTGAGGCTAGATTTGATTATCAAGTACGGTGGTAGTAACGTCATGCTTTGAGGCTGTTTTGCTGCCAGTGATATGGTACATTACACAAAGTGGATGAAATGTGGAGGACTACTCCCAAATTTTTCTGCTTCACATCAGATCAGGAGGTAGACAGCTCAAACTTGGACACAGTTGGGTCTTCTAGCAGGACAATGATGAAATGAATTATGCTAGAAGCTTGTTAATGGCTACCCAAAGTCTCCAGTCAGGGTAACATTTGTTAAAGGACATTTAACCAAATGCTAGTGTTGGTATATGTATAATGTTGAGCCTGTTTGGATCAGTGAAAATCCAAAATAAATTAAAGTCCTTATAGATTTCATGCTGTACAATCATTTCATGCTAGAAAAAGAACAGTTCAAAGAAATAATTAAAAGCACAAAATTACCATGACATTCATGACCATGATGAGAGTATGTAAACCACAACTGTATATGGTACTGAAAATATTGTTCAGTGCATATTACTGAGTAACTGCGGTGGACCACATTTTGCATAAATTAACCAGAAGCAATCCACTGATTGTTGAAGATCTCAAAATAGCTGGAAATGTTTGATGAAGCAAATAAACCCTGATATCTTGGAGAGGAGCCATGCAGTAAGTTTTAAGTTTGTACAATAGTATAATGCGCTTTTCTGATTCCAGAAGACCACTTGAAAATGCAAGTTTGATCATTCTCCATCCTCTACATGTTTCACACACAGCAAGCAGAAGTGCTGACAATTCATTCTATATAAATGAATAATTGCAGAGGAATTACAGCCCTGCGATAAGCCCTCGTGTTTCACATATTAGTTTAATGGGAACACACCAGATAGCGGCACTTAAGAGTCACTGAGGCTGACAGAAGCACTGAAGACAGCTGAGAAACCCCAGCACCCAACTCTTTCAGTTTTTGTCAACGCAGTGCTATCCAATGTGTTGAAACTGTGTAACTGTGCAACGCATGTGATAGAAAAATGTGACAGACAAAAACCAAACTGACTAACTTCTTCCTTATTGTTCGCCATTATCTTAGCGACTACATTTTGTCAGAATAATGCCTTTCTATCCCGAGGCTACTTATGACCTTGTGACAATCAAATGCTTGGCTTCTGCTTAAGCCAAGCATTTAACAAACTGTTTTTTTTCAATAAAAAGAAAGCACCTAAGATCTCCTGAGACCTTCATTTTTAGCGATAAAAGTGTAGTTAACATGAGCTGGAAAATATTTCACCTTTAGCTAAAACACTGCTGTGCATCTTACAGGTTGTCAGCAGTTGCATAGTAACAGCAGGGCCACGGCTGGCACTTGCTTCAAGCATCTGTTCAGTGCTACAAACGCAAAAGGAAAATTCCAGTCAACAAAGTTGTGAAGCTACCAAAGTCACAACTACTCAGCTAAGGCCTTTGTTTGTCCTCATACCACTTATATTAGCACAGCTTTGACACCGGGTCAGGCGATGATCTGGCAAAGTTCGACAGCTCTTTGTTGTTAAAAATCTTCTTACTTCAGTCTGACAGTAACAGCATTAGTTTGTTCCAAATCTTCATTAAACCCATATGATGTTTACACAAAGAACAATTCTCAAACAGAAGCTTTTATGGAGCGCCAAGCTCTTCTGTTGATTTACATTTTGCACTTTACACAACGTTAAGCTCCCCTCTCTCTGTCAGGAACTCAAGGCACTCAAAACTGTTTCCTGTCAGCATAAAGCCTGACATATTTACTACAGCTGAAAGTCTGGGATGTGAACAAGGGTTTCAAATGACTTTTTTCTAGTTTGCACCAATTATAGACGCAAAATGACAGACCCATTAGTGGACTACTGTTTGCTTTTAGGATAACATAGTTGTTGAAAGAGTGCGCACATATGCAGGATGTGCGGATAAATACAGGTGAGACTAAATAAGTTGGGGTAGGTGGTAAAAAAGGAAGGAAAGAAGCAAAACTGGAAGTAAAATCAAAACGAGACAAACACAAAAACAAAACCGAAACAGCAAACATTAATAACCAAAAGACAATTTAACACTGAAACATAAAGAGTAACACTAAACACAATGACAGATACAAAAGCCATAGGAACAAAACCCCGCCTGCAATGACCAAGGAAACCACAGTGACAATGACAGTCATAAGACTTAAACTTGAACTTAGGCCCCAGTGACACAGGGCTACAGGCTGGTCATTGACTCTCTGGCCACCACTGCTTGCTATGGAAAAATGTGTATTTCAAAATGCAATGCAGGGTCTCATTTATAGGTTATAAAGCCCTGAACAGGAAACTTATCCTAACCCTAACCTTTTTAAACCCCATACGGGGTCTTGATTATAAACCTAACTCCACCCCCACAACCCTAAGCCTAAATTTGCGCCCCCCCTTTCCTTCTCTCTGTTCTCCCCTCCTCTTATACTCCTTAGCTCTTTTCTTACTCTCTTCCTCCCTTTCCTCTCAGTTTTTCAAGCCCTATATGCAGGGAAGGGAACGAACCCTTTTTGCTGTTCAGTGGTTGACGGTGGAGTGCCTGAGAGGGAAATATGGATGGCTAGTGCATTTGAGGAAGGCCTTCGGCCTTTGGCGACCTGACCCCAAACTTTTCTTCCCTAACCTCTAACCCTAGTCACACAAGCATAGAGACCACTCAATAACAGCCCTCCACAATTCTGCCAACAGCTCATTAACCAGTTGGGGAGTTCACCTATTTTTCTGTAGTAACTCGTTGTGTACACACATATATATATATATATATATATATATATATATATATATATATATATATATATATATATATATATATATATATATCTATATATATATAGATATAGATATATATATTATATATATGTCAGCTAAACTATACAGAAAAGCACCAGAAGAGGTGACACAGTTTGATGCACAGCTGAGGTGACTGATTCATTTTCACATCCAATGTGATGGGAGCAGCATGTCAGATGGTGGGAGATACCCAGCATATGATCAATCACGCTCTCTTCAGACACACCTGTGAATGTGGGATGTTGCAATTTTTCATTAG
>VUQR01035991.1:126280-143268 GCA_015108515.1 Hemichromis elongatus
TTTAAGTGTCATTTTTCAAGAATTAGACGCTCAAAAAATGTTTTGTCTCACTTCCTTTTAATTTTGTTGCATGTTGAAGCTCTACTTGGAACCTTGTTAAGACCCAACCATGCAATATATGATTTTTTGCTATTTTTCAAAGGCCCCTAAACTTTTGATCGGGACTGTATAATGAATTAATTAAGAAAAAAATAAATACATATACTTCTGAAAAAATGCAAACACACTGCATTTATTTCTTCCCATATTATATACGTGAGGTGTACCATAACTATATTAATCTAAGCAGAGATTCCCAGAGGTCCCTTTTCCTGGACACCGCCTTTAAATCTTCCAGGGGATACACCAAGGTCTTTCCAAGCCAGTCAAGAGATATAATCTCTTCAACGTGTCCTGAGACTGTCCTGTGGCCTTCTCCCGGTGGAAGACACCGCACTACAGTCCACTGCACTGGATGGCTTGCAAAAAAATAAGGTAAATCTTTTTAAACACGCCACTTTATTCTGTGCCATTAAACATTGTATTGCAAGTCACTGCAGCAACATGGATGCTTAGTGGTTAGCATTACTGCATCAGAGCAGGAAGGTCCTGGGTTTGAACCCTGAGTGGAGTCATATATGTTCTTGTTGCATTTTCTTGGGAAGCTCTGGTTTCTCCCATCATCTAGGATAATGCTGTCTATCTCAGGCCAGAACATTTGTAGAAAAGGCTGTTAATCTCATTAAGGATTTTTCTGATTAAATAAAGCTTTAATCAAAATCAAGAGATCAAAGAGATCCTGTCATGACAGATGTTGTCCAAACTTTGAATTTCCTTTGCAGCCTTCTTGCTGACAAAAACACTAACCATGGTCTGCCATTTCCTGCAAATGTAAGAGCACTGCTGACCCCAGTTTTCCTCCTTTTCTTTGTAATAAAAGATGCTATTTATATTACATTGGTCCCTCGTTTATCACGGGACTTATGTTCTAAAAATAATCCGCAATAGGTGAAATCCGCAAAGTAGCCTACTTTAATTTTTGCAATTATTATAGACGTTTTAAAGCTGTAAAACTGCTCACTACACACTTTATACACTTTTCTCAAACAGTCATGAACATTTTCACACTTTTCTCTCTTGTTTAACACTCTCAAAGTTCAAACCTTCGTAGAAAAAAAAGTCCAATATTATAGAATAAAACCAAAGGCACCCGCAGTAGGCTTTGATGGTGCAAAATGTTTCGTCAACATTGTTTTGTTTGTTGGAGGGAAAACTTACAAACGTACAGCACTTCACACAGCTAGCAATCAAGAGATTGATTGACAATGTTCTACAGCCAATCAGGACGCAGAACACAATGTGGTGTTACAAAAAACATAAATAAATTAAAAGCGGCATGCAAAATTGCACCCAAAAAATCTGCAAAACAGCGAGGCTGTGAAAAGTGAACCAGGTTATAGCGAGTTACCACTGTACACAGAAATGAGCAAAAAGTAAACATTATATCTCTCACAGCACATAGTGTAAAATAGTCCATTGCCTTGATGATAAAATGTCACAAGAGGTCAGCAAGTCTATGAAAGTCAAAATCTATACCCAATTTAAATCTCACATTCAAGGTCCTCTTCTGCCACAGCTCTGGATTGTTTTCAGAGCAGCTGCTGTTAGTTCTTTTTATTAGAAATCTGATTGGAAATGCTGGATATCTATCAGCTTTTCCAAATGGCAAACCTTCTGGCCACCACCACTGTTCAGATCTTTGACTCTGAATCTTTTCATTCAAAATCATCTGGATATTACAAAAGGAGTCTGCACTGACTGCCTGAGTGTCACCATAACATTGTACAAGTTCACGGAGTGAATTACTGAATAAAAAAACCCCAAAGACGTTCATCCACCTCAGATTAAAATTGAAAATTCTCAACTCTTCTGCTAAAAACTGCTCGGACGTAGCCAGAGATTTTTCTTTCATCACCACCTAAACGTGATCCTAAACATGAAATCTGAGGTTGAAACAAGAGCCAATGAGCACATAGTTTAAGTGTTCATTTATTAAGAGCTTTTGTGCTGGAATCTGTCTGGATCCAAGAAGATGACCTTGAATTGGAAATCGCCCACATTTATATCAGAAAAGACTTTTTGACATTTATGGACCAGTCCCCAGAATGTTTTCATACCACATCCTACCTTCAAACACAATTAAGTATGTTTTAAAATTCTGCTAGTTTATCGATGTGACTTTGTCTTTAAGGTGGTGATACTGTTGGAGGTGAAAATGGAAAGTGGGACTGTTGCTTTCAGTTTTAACCTAGTCACAGCATGAATACAGTATGCCTGCTCTCATGAATAATATACTCTGTCCAACCACCTTCAATTACAAATGACTTCTACCCAGTGCGATAACCATAAAATAACCTTGGAAAGCATGGTTACTCTTTATCTAATCCAAGCAGAAATTGTTATCCAGAATAAATCATGATCCCAAAGAGCTAATGAGATTGTGCTTCAGAGACATGGTAGTTCATTAAGCCAATTACTACAAAAGAGAAATGTTATACTACTAATGCACTGTGTACTCAGGTAAATGACCCAGTGAGATGAATAGATAGAGAAAAAGGAAGTGGAAAAGACTGATGACTCAAACACAGGGAAAACCCTCAAGATGAATTAGTTATAAGGCCATCTACATGTGGGGCAGACGAAATATGAAATATTAAGTTAGCATTTGATATAGCGAAAGAGTTAAGGTTAAACAGCTGTTGAAAATAATCAACTACTATCCATCTACAACCATCCAACTGTGATGCTGAGTTGGAAGTCCACATGCCGTTCAAAAAAGTGTTTGATGAAGCACTATAACCACAACGCTCTGTAAACTGCTGCTCATTTCTGAAGCAGTTAAAAATCTGCATGCAGATAACGCCCACTGCTTTGCTCATATCAGCTACATGGCTCTCATTGTACACGCCCAGTTATTTATTTTTTTTTATTCTTGAGCGGACAAGTCAAAGTGGGTCAAATACTCCAAGGAAGTACAAAATTATTATCACATGCAAATCTTCTTTTTTTAAAGGAAAAGTGTAACAATACAATGATCTTTAAAAATATTTAAATCCATAAAAAAAGGAAAAGAACCTAAGGGAAAATTCTGCACAGGAGATGAGAAATCATTTCACACTAAAGGTAATTATAGCTTTCCACGACACATGCTGAATTACCTCTGAGCCAGCACGGGGATCCGTCTCATCTTTACCATGGAAACCAACACCATACTAGAGTACACGCACGCACACTGAGGGAGCAATTGCCATGACATCCAGCACTGTGGCGAGAAGAAGCTTTCAGCGACTAGACCAATTTACTCAGCAGCTAACTGGACAGTCACTCAACCCTCTGTACTGTATATCACTCTCTATTTCACTCACTCTCCTCCTCTCTTTCCCCTCTTTTCCCCGTGAATTTCTTCTGTCATGATGCCAGACGAATTACCTTTCATCAGCAGAGGACAAGGTCTTGCAGTGCTTAGTAGGAGCGGCTCTCATTCAAGTGATGACAGAGGAAAGGAAGCTCTGCAGGGATCCCTGCACAAGGATGCAGTTGAACCGGCACCGCACGCATGCATCCACCGCCACTATCACTACCAGCGAGTGCAACAGCAGCAGCAGCAGTAGCAAATCGGAAGGGGAGGGGTAAAAAAAATATATAAAAAAAGAAGGAGAGGGGGTTGCTCTATCAGCAGCAGTAGCATTACATCATAGGCTGCCTCTGTGGAAGGGTGGGAGAGGAGTGGACAGAGGAAGGGAGGTGCTCCTTGAAGCAGCAAAAGCTCCCTGTTACTGTTGAGCTCTTTTCTTTGCGTGCCCAAGTACAAATTTAATATTTATGATCTGGCAACTGTGAAATGCCCTTGGTGGTTAGCATAAGACTTATTTAATCATTAACTCTGCTATTCCTAATTGTGTACCTTCACCAGGATTTGTTGTCAGAATAGATATAATATGATGTACACTCTAATGTGGATCATCCCTTTGGGGCACAGATTGCGTGCATGAGTGTGTGTCGAGCTCATGGAAGCCTACACAATGTCTATTCTGTGTGGTAATTGAATTGCGTGACCAGCAGTTGCTCGCCACTGCTCCCAAAGCATGCTGATTTTCATGCCCTGAAAAAGGTCAACTGAGATTCCTCGGGGCAGTTATGAGTGGATAGGTAAAAGTGTTTGGACTGCTCACGATGATTAAAACTTATGTGTCGCAACAAATTTGTCAGAAACAGCCGCATGAGTATGCCGATGCTCTGAGCACATCTGGGAGGCAAGCGCGACCATAACGAGAGAGCTAAGGGTCACCTACCGCAGCGGGCAGCTGTTAACCACCTACACGCTGGTACGCCGCAGACCACTGGCACGGACAACAATGCACTTGACAATAATGGTTAGTCAGAACCAAGTGATCCCACTTCTCCTGAACAAACACAAACAAAGCCCTACAACTATGTACATGTTGTCAGAAGGACATACATTGGTCAGCTAACAATATGCATCCAATCCTTCAACAGTTAATAACAATACTTTCCAAGCCAGGTGGAAGTAAAGTCATTAAGAAGAAAGTGGAAATCACACTGCTACTGTAAGGAATAAAAGGAGGAATCAATTCTTTTTATTCCACATTAAATCGGTCTTTTGAAAAATAATAAGTATTTCAAAATTTATTTGTTTTGGCTGACAATTATTTTTAATTTATATTATTTATTTTTCTGCATTTTTTTTCTTAAGTGGTGGATTAATTGTGTGTTCTAAATACTAAATAAGTACTTAATACATATTTAGTATCCTATGATGTGTGTACGGATGAATTTTTTAGTGATTAAAACATCATTAAAGAGCCTTTGGGATCCTTAGCTGAGTGTTTTAGTGTTCATGTTTGGCATGTAGTGTACAGTCAGATCTCATTCATTTCTATAGGTCGAAAGGATATTTCCAGCACAAGCTCTAATAAACCCAGCATATGCTCCCTGCTGAGTACCAGACAGAATAAAAACAAACTTACCAGTTGGAGGTGAAACACGATGAAGACCCAAACATTTTTGGTAATTAACAAATGGATTCGAACCCATTCCCTTAATGTGATTACTGTGAAGAAAAAATATATAGTTTACTATTAGCACTATTAATAATAATCAACTGTTTAATGTATGAGGTGGCACAGCAGTCGATAAAGCAAACAGACTGTAACACATTATGCAAATGGACTGCAGCTCTCCCTAAAGTGACATCTGTTACGACTCAATTTGAAATAAATATCAGATTAACTGTTTACAAAACTATAAGCAATTTGTTCAAGCGAATAAAATCATAAAAAAAGAAGATATAATAATCATACATCATTTGTAAATCAGGTCTGCTCGAGTATTAACTATAAGGACAGTTTGAGCAATATGATGTTCAAAATTTGAACTTTGGACAGGGTATTCTTTTGGACGTGTATGATAGCTGCAGGAAATTTACATGATTAATAAATGTATGTTTTAATATCAACATGATATATATGAATACAGATTATTTATAAACATTAATTTATTATGTGTTAGCCTATTGATTTATTCAGTACAAATGTTTTTTTTATTATTATTATTTTACATTGTCCTGTTTGTTTTTAGCTGGTTTATTTATTTCAATTAATCGTCTTGTGGGAAAATATTAAAAGCATTGAAATCCATGTAAAATTTAAAATAATAATAAAGTGTTTAGAAAAAATTTGGAGTTCCTTTTAAAAAGTGTAAAAGGTGCTTAATAGGTTTAATGTTGGAAGCACCATGCACCATGTTGGAGACGTCCACTGATCACTCTGCATTCCTTCACATATAACTGTTATGATCTAGTCTCAGAAGGTGGCATATTGTGTCAGATCATTTCCCAAGTTGTATAGCAGAAATTAGAAGACACTGGAGTAGAAATATCACATTTGAACTATAAATTACCCACACACAGAGGTCATAAGGATGTTCAGTAGATTATGAAAAAAACAACCTCATCTTTACTCAAATGTTTTAGATCTTTACCTGGTGGGTTAAAAGTGCTAAAAATTACATTTAGAATCAATATCAAGACACCAGGCATGTGACCATACCTTATCCCACATTTTACAATTTATTTTATTCCAAATTTTCTCAATTCTGGTGACTGTGAAGGCAGAGAACTCACTGTGATGGTCAAGAAATCATTTTGACAGGAGCTGAGATTTGTGGTATGGAACATTATCCTCCCAGAAGCAGCAGTCAGAAGACTTGTACACTGTGTGGTCATACAGTGATGAACATGATCAGCAACAATACTCAGGTAGGTTGCGGCATTTAAATGATCCTCATCATTACACCACCATCAGCAGTCTGAACCGTTAATGCAAAGGAGGATGGATTCATGGTTTCATGCTGTTTGCTCCATTCTGACCCTACCATCCCAATGCTGCAGAAGAAATTGAGACTCATTAGATCATCCAACATTTTTTTCCCATCTTGTGTTGTCCAAATTTGATGAACCCTGTGAACTGTAGCTAGTTTCCTATTTCTAGCTAAAAGGAGAGGCACTCAATATGCTATTTTGCTGCTGTAGTTTCATGTCTTGTTCATTTAGCTGCACTTATGCTGTTCTCCTAACCTTTATTATAACGAGTGGTTATTTGAATTACTGTTCCCTTCCTAACAACTCCAAATAGTTAGTGCCATTCTTCTTTGACCTCTAGCATCAACAAAGCATTTTCTCCAAGAGAACTGCCACTCATGGGATATTTCTTTTGGCCATTGTCTGTAAACACTAAAGATGGCTGCATTGTAAAATGCCACTAGATCAGCAGTAAATACTCAGACCAGCCTATCTGGCACCAACAACAATGCTACAATTAAATTCACTTGAATCACTGTACTTCATCCTTCTGAGGCTCAATTTAAACTTCAGCAGGTTGTCTATGTGCTTAAATGTAATGAATTACCTCCATGTGATTGGCTGATTAGTTATCTGCATTATTGAGTTAGCAAAATAAAGCTGCTGAATGTATGCCAACCACCAAGGTATTTTTCCTGTCAGCTTATATTGTTTCGCAGCACCTGGTGTAATGCTCAGGTTGCATTACACCATGTGCATGCCTTTGATTTTAAATCTGACTCTGTTTTTTTTCTGTCCTTTGCATGGGGTCAAATCACAGCCCCCAGAGTGTCAGAGGCAGAATGTTTAGTCTGCCACGGGTCTTTTACTTTGAAAACTGAACCGAATCTCCTTTCCTCTGTCTGACTTACCACCCTCATCATCCGATCTGTGCAATTTAATGCGCCTTATATCAAAAATACACCCGGGTTTTATTTTGAGCTTACAGACACTCATGGAGTGCTTCTGAAATGCATTTGGTGGAATTGCAAGCATTGGCTTATGTGTGTGTGATCAGCTTTGGTGGCCATATTGGAACCAGAAACACCACACAGCTGCACTCTGTGTTTTCCAAAAGACTCAGACATTTGGGATTGTTTTAGATAGATTAACTCGCGCTAATCTACTCTTAATTCTTTTAGAGTTGCCGCCACAAACTGTTTGCTCTCTTACACTCAACTGTATACATCTGTCTGCTTCACCATGACGCACAAATAAGCAGAACAGAGCTGAGCACACTAACAGCAGAAGAGACTCCCACGCTGAGCTGAAATGAAGCAAGTGGACATAAATCAAGTAAAGAACATGAATAAAAAAAAAATTCTAATTCTTTCGTTGTTGGGCCACGATAATCTTAAGTTGTGGTGTTTGAAGTCCCTCCTAATTTACTAATGAACTGAGCGAGGAAGAAGAGTTTAAATTAACATGCAAGAGCAGCCAGACCTGTGACCAACATATAGAATAAAGACACTCTGATAAACTGAACTATTTTTTTTTCTAGAGACAGCAGGATTCTGGTCATTGTTGAGTTCAACCTGGTGCACAAGATTTATTTTTACTGAGCAATCTAATGTTGGTTAAGCTCCACAAACTGTAAAAGAAAACAAAGCAAACTTTAATACAGAAGGATGGCTTTTACAGCATGTTTTAGCAGGTAAGTCCAAATGAAGGCTACCAGTTTACACTGAAGCAAAGATGATGCTTGTCCTGAAAGGCAGCAATGACAGAGCAGAGAATCTTTTAATTTGAAAGTAAAGCCTGGCTCTTGTAATGTTAACAGACAACGAGCATCTGCTATCTGTAATGTGCAATACTTTCTCCACACAAAACAAAACAACGAGACCGACGTATCGCGTACGAGCCTCGTCTTAATGAAAAATAAAGGATAAAACAACAATTGTTGGTGTACTGTATCACAGTCAAGCAAACTCTGAGCAGAGTTGCACCATTACAACTTGCAGATGTGACCTTCACTAGAACAGTAACATTATCTCAGTTACAATGCACCCAAACAAAGGAAGACTATAAAGGAGCAGTGTATGTGAGGCCTTGATAAGTGTGACAGTACACGAAGAAAAATCAATTCAACTGCTATTTTGTCTGCCTCATTTTAAAATGGAGCGTACAGCATTCCTCACATACCGAGTATTGTAGGTTGGCTGGAACGCAGACTGTACTCGGACGAGGCCGTGTGATTTCCAGTGTGTGTGTGTGTGACGCTATTCATGGATGGTGTCTGAGAAAGGAGGGTATCCCAGAATGTAAACAGCACACCAGATGGGCCTGACCTTTGGTAACGCGAATTGGCTGAACCCCTTGTGACCGGAGGGGACAACAGCATTGAAATATTATTGCCACTGCAGCCAATCATCCAGCTTTTCCAATGAAAAGCCTCTTTGGCAAAGCGAAGTCTGTTTCACAGTTACAAACAGATTCAAGCTCTTCTTTTGCAAAATGGAAATGGAAAAAAAACCCCACAATGACAGCCCAGAAAGACAAGTGAGTGACCTTGACATGAGCACATCCTGTTCTTTAGGAATACAAAGACCTTTTTCAGAGGTTTCAAGCATAAATTTTAAAAGATGAGCACTCTAACAAAATCAAATGTGAAGTTTTTGGACAAACCCATTATATGCATGGCATTAAAAGCCCAGATGTGAGAAGACTTTAATGTTCCCATTATGGCATCCTCATTGTGTCTGAAAAAAAGGGTCCCTTTTTAAAGAGTGAAAGAACATGCACACTGCCACTTTGGACCATGTATAAATATTACAGTTATTACAAAGCCTATACAGCAATCCATTTTCATAATCCAATTTAAGAGAATATCCCCCGGAGGGTAACGTGTCAATGAATTATTCAAATTTCACACACGCAGGAAGAGATGGTCAACTGTGATACAAGGTGTTGATTGATCTCACTCAGCAGCAGGAGTCTTGTCCCCATCCCCTGCTCCTCAGGCTCTAGAGACCACTTCAGAATTAAAAAGGTCAAAGGTGACCAGCTGGTCTGCTTTGAAGCCACTGCTGAAGCAGCAGGAGTAATCAACCACTATGACACGCACGCTCATGTTTTTACTTTGTCACATGCAGCGAAGTACAGCAAACTTACATGAGCATTAAAGTAATGATAATATTTGCGTGCGCAAAGCCATCCGATGTGAAAAAGTTCACAATGATGTACAAAATACCTCACTTTCTTTATGAGATTAGTCAGCGGGAGTGTTTAAATGCTAGGCGAGACAAGTGTAAGACACCCAAATGAAACACTTAATGCTCTTACATAACACAGGTATATTTTTTTTTCTACTGACAAACCTGTCTGGTATGTTTTACAGGAAAAAAACACAACAGCAAAAGAAAGGAGGCAGCAATACATTAATCTCTTTAAACAAGTGATTTCTGACACTATTTAACTCTGGCTTATTTCAAATTAAAACATAAACACATGTCCTACTGTATGTCAAGCTATATAGACCATCAGCAGATAGTTGGAACATTAGTTTATACAAGTTTCACTCAGTGGCCTCTGTGAATAAACCACCTCCTTTAACGTAAACTTCATGTAGATCTTGTCAGATGTGACCACCTCCATGTGCACTTTACTTCGTGTCCCTGCTTAAGACCATCACGCAATGTCCTTGAAAGTTTTACTAAGGGATGCCAAGCACAGTGTTTAGGGTAATCAGAAGCAGATGCTGCCATCGGTAAAAAGATGAAGGGCGGCAGTTGCATCTTATTAGCGCGTCTTAGAATAGTGACGTTAATCCCCAGCACTAGCTTTTACAGCTGAAAGATAACTGAGTCCCGCCCTTGGCACCTTCCTTCAGGGTCTCAGGGTCTCTTGCACAGCTGCTCAGATAAAGCTCTGGTACAATGTGGAACATGCACAGTACCAGCACTGGTATTTGGGTATGTGTTTGAATAAAGCTAAGTAAAGGCACTGTGCCATTAACATGAATGTTTTGCTCTTCTAAACCTCCAAGAGAGCTGGATTTATAGTGATGGATGTGCTCACTATGTGCTCATGTGTTCTTATTTCCTAATATGGCATGCTTTGGTCTGCGGACCAACTTGGAAGAGATATATTTCTGAAGGGTAAAGGGAGGAACAAAGCTTTTTTTTTTTAATCTTCCATAATAATCGTTTCCACCCAATCAACAGATGGAAAGCTTCCCTCTTCTTTTTCACAGTGATATGTTAAACATTTTCCCCACTTTCACACACATGAATATCCAGCCTTAAATGGATAAAGTGCTATAAAAATAGCAACGACGCTTTTCTGGAAACACCCGCTATTAATGAAATGATACATGGATCTACTCCATTGTCTTGGCTGCTGATCTAAGAGGCTACAGGTGAGTACTCTGAGTTCTTATGTTACAGGGTACAGCACTGCCTAACCAGTCACCGTGTTTACTGACTCGCACTGCAGTATCATGTTCCACGTTCCCTCGGCAACACTGCCATTGTGTTCACCTTACCATTCATGGCCTACTCTCGTGCCCCCAAGAAACACAAAGCAGCCATATCACATTAGAAGGTTGATCTAAAGACAGGTCAGAGCCTTTCAGCAAGGTGGAAAAGAGAACGTCTTTCAGTATCTTATCTGTCTATTCTTTTATCTATCCCTCTGTCATTTATCTATCTGTCCATCCATCAACAATCAACACCAAGGGACTCACAGTGTGGTGCCAGATACAAAAAAAAAATCCTTCAGAAGCCCAAAATACCACCCGTGTAGTTTCAATTCTGAGCCAGTTCTGTCTTTTGAGGTCTAAAAACCTGGTGCTGATCCAGGCCTTCTCATCCACCATCAGTGTCTGACCTTACAAATGTCTGTCTGGAAGAAAGGTGAAAAAAATTCCCATAAACACACTTCTTCACCTTGTGGAAAGCCTTCCCAGAAGAGTTGAAGCTGTTATAGCTGCAAAGGGTGGGCAGATGTTAAACCCTATGTAATAACAAAATTCATATGTGTGTGAAGGTAGACGAAAAAGATAACATTTGCACCAAAAAAAGGCATATCTCAATTCCCCCAATTTATTGTGTTCTTGTCAATAAACACGTTCATACATTCTGACCTTGTGACGATCATTAGAGCACGAGAAAAAATGAATGTCATTGATAGATGGTTTGGCTTAAAGCATCACACAGTAATTCACTTCTTGGTTTCCTATGCTGCTTTTGAAAATATGACTGTATGATTAAAAACTAAGTAGTATAAGTCTGACTGAGATTACCACTTGTGTAATGAATGTTTCTATGTTTACACACTTTATGAAAAAGGTGTTTAGCAGTTACCCTTAGTGAAGAAACAACAGCATGTTGGTCCATAAACATATTGTAGTTAATCATGATCATCATCATGAAGTTGTCAGTCAGTATAAATACATCTGGACTTTATGATAATGCATAACTTACCAAAAATATTTAAGTATAGACAAATCAGATGCAGATGTTAGAAAACAATAATGGCACCAACTGAAATCTTATTATTTTATAATAAGTTGTAAATTTCAAGTGACAACAACTGCAACTTGCTCTATTTTAATTCTGTGTACAGAACGAGATGCCTGATTTGCACAGGACTGGTATTAACAGGGGAGCTCTAGTAATTTGTAATAACTGCAGAGGTCATCTTAACTGTGCAAATCTGCAATGTCTGAAGCTTGTAAAGTTAAAATTCCTACACATATTACTAAACATTTCACTAAACAGAGTAGTCCTGTCATAATATTAGTCTGTTGCTAATTTGTAATTTTTACACCTTTCTTCTGCCTCGTTCCTCCACCTAAATTGTAAAACTGCAGTAGATACAATGAAAATAGCATTTTGGTGTCTTTAGGCTTTTTAGTGCATTTATGGCAGCATTTTGATTTTGATGATTTTTTTGAAGTTGTTAATATTAGTTCTTTAACCACAAACTACATGTTTCATTAGATCTGAATAATATTAAGATGTCTCATGTGTGAATGAGTTTGACAAAACACACAGATGTTTGTGTCCTAAATTACAAAAGGTGACCTGATAATAGTAAACCTGTGCAAACAGGAAGTCTGAAGTGTTTTGTCTTATTTTAAAAAAAATACTATTTTAAGTTTGTCTGTACTTACAAAGTTGAAGGTTAAATGCACGATGTGCACTGTATTATTATTGAACAGCATTCTCCTTTTGGTTTTATGGGTAAAGAAAACCAAACATGAAATTGCAATAATTTCATCTAATTTTTATTAAATGGGGAAACTGTGGTGCTATGTAATGTCATGATATAATTAGTATTTTGTATTTTATCAACACAACAGTTCTAGCAATTGAAAGAAGTTAAATACCCTTAGTATCACCTTGTTCAGTCCACCGACTGTCTCTGGCAGTGATACAGAAGTACATCTAATCTCCAAGTAAACCACTGTGTTACACTGTTTCAGTACGCAGCATTATCTTTCCTTAGACTTCTCAGTGCATGACACTTTCATGGCAAAAGTACTCATTGTTCAGTTTTTCTGTCTCCATCTAAGATGAGCAAATTGGGCAATGGTAATTTAAAGGCTCTTCTTAAAAAGCAGGTAGGCCAGGAGCTCAGTAATATGCAGACATGTAGGTAGCCAGTTAAACTGCTGCAAGCGTCTCTCTGTCGCACTTCTAATGACAGGGTGGGAATCCAATGAAAAGAAAATCAGCTGTTTCAGTTTGAAGTTCAAGATCATAAAGAGCACAGTTCTGTTCAACACCTAAGAAGATTTAAGCCTTAAACTGAGCTTAAGTCACACTGCAGTATTTAAAAAAACTCTTTAATTTCTACTGCTCCTCTAAAACGGCTGTCTAAAGACCAAGCAATTAACAATACAGTGTTTGCAGTTAGTAAACTCAGAACTATCCAAATATGTACTATGGGATCTTAGCTACCAATGTGTCTACTAGGACAGTGAACAGTATACACCTGTTCAACTGCTTGTTGCACAATTAAGTAAATATTGTTTTTTATAAAGCACCTTTCACAGGCAAGCGGTCAAAAATATTCAGTCAATCACATGACAGCAACTCAGTGTACTAAGGTATGCATGAAAGCATGCCTGCCTTGTATCAATGGTTGTGTAATGGTGTAGGCGATATTTACTTGGAACACTTTAGGCCCCTTCATTGTACTTAAATGGCCTATACAGTCACCAGATCTCAATAGAATAAGATACTGTACAGAATGGAATAGAATAAAGTAAAATACAATATACAATAGAATAACATAGAATAACATATACAATAGAATAAAATACGATAGAATAAATTGGGCAGGGATAGCTCAGTAGGTAGAGTGGTGGCCCCATGGTGCTCGAGGGTTCGAATCCACTGAAAGGCTACTTCTAGGTACCCCTGAGCAAAGTTACTGTCCCTACACACTGCTCCACGGGTGCTGCACTGGTGGCTGCCCACTGCTTCACAGAGTGAATGGGTTAAATGCAGAGAGGAATTTCCCCACGGGGATCACTAAAGTATACATTATTATTAGTAGTATACAAATGCTATATATCACTGAGTAAGAAAATACATAAGTACAATAGGTGTACTTAATAAAGTGTCCAGTGAGTGTATTTAAGGTAGTTTCACCAATGTTTACCATACACTTACACTTAGTACCCAAGTATTCAAACAGAACAGATCAGCTATAAATTCAACCTTCATAAAGCGAATAATGAGAAAGTCCTGACTGTCATAGAGATAATTTAGCCACATGTATTTACCTTTTTGTGGACTGAAATATAGAATTTACCATTTATTACAAAAAAACCCAATAATGACTTTATAACTTCTATGTACACATAAAAGAAGCACCTGCGATACATTTTAATAAAATTAGTTAAGGTGAGCAAGCTTTTATAGCTATAGTCAGCTGACATGATGAGGGTTTCAACAAGGTTTGGAGTGGCCTCAGCAGCAGTTTTTCATGAGTCACTTCATGAAATATTTAAAGCATAATACATGATAACAGTGGTGCAGGCTGAAGTACATAATACAGGCACATTAGGAAGCTTAGGTGGGAGTTGCATTCAAGGACTTGAGATGAAAGATAAAAAGCTGGGGTAAAAGGCTTCTAAATTAGGCAGCTGATTAGTACACAGTGTCTGAAAAGATGCATAACAATAATAATTAAAAATCAAAAATTAGTTACTGATATTATGCCTTAGCAATGTTTTATGTGTGTTAATTTATTTCAGTGACAAAATTCATACAAAATGATAGTTTCCTTAACTATAATGAAAAAAGCTGATACTGTATACTTGGCTTCTAGATTATTTTCCTGTGTTATATAATTAGTTTTTTTTGATATCCTCCATAGTTTAAACCATAGGTGACATGAAGCAGGCAGGATAGGACTCAAACACAGACCCACGGAGGTGAAAACTCAAAACCATGGCTTTTTTGCTGGACAGCAAAAATACAAAACTAAATAAACCTGGAAGATACACGAAACTTAACAGGCAGAGGGAAACAGAGGGCTTAAATACACAACTGACAAGGGAACAGGAAACACAAGAAGAACACAGCTGAGACAAATAGTTGATCCGTAATCTGAACTGATTCCACTCCACGGTTCGGCACGCACGTGATGCATATGTGTATGGTGCGCATGGTCAGTCTGTCAAGTGATAGTTATGGCCAGAACTAGCGGTCCAAGTAGAGAAGCAGAGGAGTTTGCAGCATTTAAGCAGCCCTTTGCTGCCCAATCTGACCGGGCTAAAGCTATTAAAAAAGCTATTTGGGTATTTAGCTGCAGATGGGAGGCCGTATTCCATTGTGCAAAAGAATAGGTTTAAACTATGATGAACGTGCTTGAGCCACACAATGATATCCTGTTGCACGTCCACTTCAGTGACAAGATTGTTCCATGCATGTATGAGCAGGAAAAGTTTAATGTTATGGCTGAACTGTCCCAGGCATCTTCTGTTGCCCTAACTACAAATGGGTGGACCTCCAGGGAAACAGAATGCTATGTGACCGCAAACCATGACACTAGAGACTTGGAAAAAAATTATTCTGTATATTAACATAATAAAAAAAAAAATGAGAAAGCACACCATTTGTTATCCACTGCTAGAAAATTACCAAACAATTACTACTAAAAATGAGCTTTTTCTCAGTTTTCACATCCAAACCATTCTCCAAGTGGGGGTACAACATGTTCAAATTTTAGTACCATGCCAGAAAAGAAAAATATAATGACTGGAGGAGGGTGCAGACGATATAGCAGCAGCTCCATCTGCCTCACCCAGAAATCCTCTCAGGTCCCTGTCCTCTCTGCAGGCCTCTAAACTTAGCTCAGCCCAGAAACAGACCAGATCAGAGAATGTTTAGCTGCAGCCAGGTCACATGGCAGTCGCTCAAAGGGTGCAAAGATATGTGATAACTGCTCACATTCTCAGCAAAACCATGGACAATACTGAACCAAAAAATACTATGTGTGGGTGTGTAATCCTTTTTAACCGTGCCAATTTTTGGTTTGTAAACATATAAGTAACTGTATGTTACACACTATTTTGAAAAATATTCATTAAGTTTTAAATTGAATTTGTAACTGAATTTTAAATCATGACGTGTATACTACTGTACTATACTATAGTATAAAATATTATACTATACTGAATTCTCTGATTTCACAAAAGGGCAATAATGTAATGGTGCACAGAGTTACAGATCAAGTGTGGCCAGTTGCATCACATATAAACACAAATAACTCCTGAACAATTTCATGCCAATATTGAATACCAATACCAATCTTCCCTCACAGCTCCCAGGCCAGATTGTTTACCTAAATCAATCCTTTTTATGACAGTATCAACTTTTCATGGTAGAATTATTGTTCCAAACTAACACACTACTATAATCACTTACATTTTCCAGTAGCACAGTTATGTAACATTACTGTACTAAATTCAGTAATTAAAATAAAAAGGATCTTTAGTTATCTACACAAATGTTCTTTTTCTTTCCTGCACACTTGTACTACAATCAGCTGATTTCAGTTTGGAGTGATCTACTGTTTTTGAGGATTAGAGATATAGATAGAAACAATTGCTTATTATTGTGTCACGGTCCTGGGTCGGGTCGACCCAGCTTTTGTGTTTTCTTATGTTTCTTTCTTTACTTTGACATTTTGAAGTGCTGTGGGATCGCTGGGGTTTTGGGGGTTTATTGTTTATTATATGATGATTCTGGGTTTGGGTTTTTAGCCACTGGGATTTGTGTGAGCACTGTTTCTGTCTCTCTGTGTTGTTTCCTCATTTCCTGTTTTATTGTGAAGGTTTGTGTCTTATATGAATGTGTTCAGTGTATGTTGCTTTGTTCCCCAAGTCTCGTTAGTCTCATTTATCCCAGCTGTGTTCCCACCTGCCTGTAATCCCCTCGTTGTCCTGAGTATATTTAAGTTGTGTCTTGTCTCTTAGTGGTTGCTGGTTCGTCTGCGTTTCCACCTGTGTATCTACCCCATGTTTCAACGCTGCTCTACCCGTGTGCTTCCCTGCTGCCGCTCGTCATCTGCCTGTCTCTCCCTCCTTAGTGCTCTGTGTTTGTGTTTGTGTTTGTGTTCGTGTTTTAGTTTA
>VUQR01035992.1:0-11877 GCA_015108515.1 Hemichromis elongatus
TGGTGGAGGAAGGGGGCAAAGCAGAGGTCAGGGTCATAATTGTAGAGGTGGTGGGTGAGGTTGTGGTTGTAGGTCTGCCTGCAGAGAGCATCCCAGCTGTTCAGTGAATATATGGAAGAAATACGATGTGAAATCAGAGTGAAGCTCCTCACCTGTGACAGTGATCCAGCTGGATGGAGACTCTCCATGACCGCTGATGTCACACTTGTAGAGGCCTTCATCAGACCTGGAAATGTGCTGGATGGTCATGTGACCTGTAGTTGTGTTCCTGATTAGGGAGCCATCTTTATAGAAAGTAGCAGGTAGGTTGGAGGGAGTGGTCTTTGTTTTACAGAGCAGAGTGACGTCATCTCCCTCCATCACAGGGAGGACAGGACTCTGCAGGATCACTGATTCACCTCAACACAGAGACAAACTACAGCATTTCATCCATTTACACACAGCTTCATCAACACTAACTCCACACACTCAGCTTACCAGTGACTGTGAGGTTAACCATGTTACTGATGGGACCCTCTCTGGACTCACACCAGTAAACTCCAGTGTCCCATTCAGGAAAAACTGTCATGCTACAGAAATATCCTGGTCCTTCTCCCCAGACATCTCCACACTCAACTCTTTTCTCTCTGCTTGTGTTTCTCCTCAGAGTCCATCCAGCAGAGCTGTCGTCCTCCTCACAGCTCAGAGACACAAAGTCTCCTTCAAAAAGCTGAGAGCTGCTGGGACTCACAGTCAGACGAGCTGTGAAGAAGATGACATATAGATATACAGTGTACTGAGACACTTATTATAACCACTGAACGTTTCACATTAGTTTCCATGGTATGGTTAATAAATAAAAAAATTTTCACAAATAATTATTTCAAACAAATACTTTAAAAAATATTTGCACTCTGGAACAAGAAAAACTGTATATCAAAAAGCTGAGTTTCCTTATGAGACCGCAGTGCATGACCGGATGAATGAGTGACATGTAAAAGGTGACTGACACAGGCTGCTCCACACAGCAACACAGACGGCTGAGCCATAAAAGACTGAACTGCATCAGTATTTTTGTTGAATAGATTGAAACAGTTAAGGTACAAAACAGAGGCAGTTTATAACTTTGGCGAAGATCGGGAGATTAATCAATTCTGCTGCATTATTGATGTCTGCAGTCGGTGCTCTCAAGTTCGTTTTGTCATAAATCCCTGAAATGTCTCTGTCAACGCATTTCCGACAGTTTGTCCAGTTTGTTCATTCTGGGTTGATTGATTAACCATTTTAATCGCTTTAATTGTGCATCAATGGGTTAACGTTGACAGCAAAAAACACAAAAACTGAAGACATCTATCACACACATATATGCAAAAAGTGAGCGCGAGGGCTCTCGGTGCTGCTGCTGTGCTGAAGTCTCACACAACCTGTCGAAAGGAGAGGGGGCGGCCTGCTTCCAAATAGTGTTAGGAGACCTGGGTCATTGACCCAGAGTTTTGAGTTTTCTTTATTGTTTAACTTGGAGTTTGCCATTATTTATTGTTTGTAGACTTTTGGTTTCTTTGTAAGGTTTGTGCCTCCTGGTTTCTGTTCTGTTCCATAGTTTCTGTCTGCTGTATCCAAGTCTGCATCTCTGTGTTATGTTTCCTTTTTTATTTTGAAGCCCACGTTAATGTGTCTGGTTTTGCTTCCCTTGTTTCGTTAGCCCTGAATTGTCCCTGCCGTGTTTCCCTCCTGTTACTCATTCCCTGATTGCTCCCTCTGTGTATTTAAGCCTTGTGTTTCTCTGTGTGAGTGTCATGGTCTGCTATCATTTACGCTGTTTGTTCTGCCTACCTGAGTTTATTTTGTAGTTGGTTAAATTTGAGTTCAGCAATAAAGCTGTGCCTTTTAAGTTTATGTTTTGTCTCCGGAGTCTGCATTTTGGGTCCTCCATTTTTACTATTCCTGCCTGCACACAACCTCCACATGACAAATAATGCACATTTCATTCATGATATTGTCAATCCAAGCCCATTACGTATTAATTATTTTTCCTGGGTTGTGTGAAATCCCAGAAAATAAAACCTTTACAATGTGTAAGTCTATTAGTTTATGTTGCGAGGTTGGGTGTTTATACTGGAGTGCAAAATTAGTGATGGAAGTTGGACAAGAAAAGGTCAAAGCTATCTGGTCCTTTGTTTATAAAAAAAAGAGAAAAGAAGAGGAGACAAAAGCAAAAGATAGAAATAAGCAGACATATGCGTATGACTTTGATTTTGCCCCAAATAAATTGGACTTATGTTTTAAAAGTTGGTCTGCTAAAGGATTACCTACATTCGATAGTCTGATTAAAGATGGGAACTTAATTAATTTTGATACATTGAAACAAAAATACAATCTGGAAAAGCAGGATTTTTATCGATACTTGCAAATAAGACATTATATAAAGCCAAACACCAATATAGAATAGAATAGAATGCCATTATTGTCACTATACAGTTGTACAATGAGATACAGAGCATCTCCTACTCAGTACAAACATATCTCTCTCTCTCTCTCTCTCTCTCTCTCTCTCTCTCTCTCTCTCTCTCTCTCTCTCTCTCTCTCTCTCTCGCTCTCTCATATACATATATATATATATATATATATATATATAAATAAAACTTCCTTCGGGGAAGTTGGAAAGTTAGGAAGGTTGGAAGAGGCTTTCTGGGTTACTTCACAGGTTACAACACAGATTTTCCACAGTAGTCTAAATCAGACCTTAGTCAGTAAGAGAGGGTTGGAAGCCTGGGAAACACCACCTTGTTCTCCTCCAAAAAAAACCCCAACTACATCTGTTGTGTCCAAAATGGTCAGTTACTGTCATGGGATGAATGTGAGGAGTGAGGACACAAATGCAGAAGCTTGGAGGCAGACTAAGGTTAACTAAAATCAAGACATTTATTTTGGCTGATGGTAGGAACTACAAAAGGTAAAATATAAAGTACACAATTATGAAGCAAAAACTGTTAACTTACTGAAACTAAAAAAATGTTTAAAAAATTGAACCCGTTCTAAGGCTGGAAACTTTACACACTGATGGAGATTATAAGCACAGAAAAATAAACTTCAGAGAAACAACTATACAATTGAAGTAAGTCAAAGCATAGGAGATAAAGGGAGGAACTGAAAGAGGAACAACACTAATGCAACTGTGAACTCTAAGCAAAGTTCAAAAAGCTTAAATGCTGGGTAAACTGACTCACCCTTTGACTTTTGAACTGTTGGGACGAGTGATTGAAGTTTAGGAAAATAATAAAAACAACACAAATCAATGAAAAAGAGGTCTGGCTGGCTGCAGTTGGCTGAAGCATATTCTTAATAAATGTGTCCCACAGTCTCCCGGAGGAGTGAGTCAGGACTACAGTGTGACAGATGAAGGTTACTGACCTTGGTTTGTGGTGCAGCTCAGCAGTGAGATCAGAACTAACGAGAAACTCAGGTTAGTTCAGAGTTTAACATTCATCAAGACAGCAGAGGCATAAAAACACAGAGTGAACTTACAGAGCAGACACAGCAGAGACGTTTCCTCCATCCTGCTGCTCAATGATATCAGACCAACACTGAGATTGGTTCACTGTTACTTCAAGTGCAACCCTCCTCTTCCTCTTTCGTTGAGTGGCTGCCAGTGTTGTAACTTCATCTCCACTGAATATCATGAGAGGAGTTTCTTTGTTTGACCAAGATAAACCAGAAACACAAAGTTTTAACTATTAAGATTTAACCAGAACATGCAGCAAAGACAATAAACTAACAGAAGAAATTGAAGGCAACATAACCACACAGGTGATGCCTTCACTTACTCTGTGATGACCTCTGAGGGGTATATTTGCAGCTCTATTTTTCAACAATTAGAATATAAAACTAGATTTTTTTGTTTTGTTCTTAAATTGTTAGAAACAGGTTGTGTTTGTAACTGAACCTGACCTAATCTCATCTACAATAAGTGAGATAGATGTGGTTTTTCCAAGGCAACTTCTCCCTGCTTCAACCACTGATTTGTGGTCAGAAAGACAGAAAATAAACTTTGTACCTGCAAAGCATCAAGCCGTTGCCTACTTTTTTTCTGTCTTCCTATTGGTACATTTTTAAAGTCCTTGTTCCTTTAGTCATGATCCTATATGTTTTTACATGTCTGAAAAACTACATCGGACATAATGAGTCGTGGTAATATAACTGAAGTGAAAACAGACAGAATCAGCCTCTATCTCCTTATAATGTTCAGAGAAAAAAATGTGTTTAGGTCTCTTTCTATATGAAATGCAAATGATCATAAATCAGTGATTTGAAGACTTATAAAGGACATCCTGCCTACAGATAACACAGAGCTGAGAGAAAATATGGATGTTAACCTACTTAACACTGTCACTGGGTCTTAGAAATGTCAGGGGAACAAGTGCTGTAGGAAGCAGTTCAGAAGGTCAACCAGCAGATGACCTTCTTGGAGGTCAGCCAGGATGCAAAGCAGGGCAAATAAACCTCTGTATAGGTCTAACAGCTAATAGTGGAGGCAAAGCTTTTCGGATGCCTGAACACAGGGCCAGCAATGAACATGGTTGGGAACCCCAATTGGTTAAGGAGGGTGATGTCAGCAGAGTAGATGGGATGCTTCTAGAAGCTTGGCAGGTGGCTGGTGATGAAGGAGAATCAGCACAGGAGGTTTAGGACCCATAGAGCCTAAACCATTGCTCTGCCTGTGATAAACTGGCTCTAGGATTATTGGTGTTGTTAGGCTCAAGACAGTTAAAATCCTCTGACTCAAGCTCCACAGAACGGGCCAGCTGGAGAAGCAAACATGACCAGTGACCATTGTCCCTGAAGTGAGGATGAGTTTAGGTCTGGCATCACTTTACTCTGGTAGAGAAATGTCCAGGCATCTTCAGTCTCTAGTTTCCTCTTTGAAAGAGGAGGGGAGCGCAAGAAAGGAGCTGGTGAGAGACACAGGAAAGGAGGTAAAGGGACATGAAGTGTAACAACAACCAAATCTTTTAGTCAAGTAAGGAGTCCATTAGCCCTGGGTCCATTTGTTGGGCAAGCTTTCTGACAAACAATGTAAATTAAGACTCAAATACAGACTCCAAGGCAGACTGAATTAACAGAAGTTCAACTTTATTGAGGATGAATTTGCAACGATCCAACTAACTCCAAAGGTTAAATAAAAAAAGCAGCAAACCAAACTCCAGGTAGTTTCAGGGGAAAAGGTTCAGATGGAGTCACCACCTCAACTGGTAGTTATAATTCAGAATCAGAATCAGAATCAGAATCAGAAAGGGTTTTATTGCCAAGTGTTGAGCAGGTTTACAACATTAGGAAATTGCTACGGTACTCAGTGCAAACATACTGTCACATAATCACTTAAATAAACATAAAAAATAAAATTAAAAAGTGCTAAGTAGATAGATATATACACGAGTGCAGGTGTATATGATTCTGAATGAATACAATAATAACTTTTTAAAATTCAGTTGTCAAAGTATCAAAACTAAATATGTTCTTTTTCATTTAGAAAATGTTCTGTTTTCATGGATGCCTGGATGTAAAACTTAATTGTTACACATGGTAAAGCAGCAAAGCTGATCATTTTATTAAAGACGAAAGAATGAGAAAAGGGGGCAAAGTAAGTCACTTATAGTATAATTTTGGCCCCTTTTATAGCCAAAATGACCAAATAAGTCGAGGCGGCTTAAATGATCCTTGGGCAATAAAGGATTAATTATGTTACAGCCTGGTAACTTTATTAACTAGTAACTTAGTTAGTCAGGACAGAAGCTAATATTTCTCCTGACATTATTTAAATAGTAACCACTTTACTACAATAAAGGCTAACGTTTACGCCGTAACTTTAAGCTAACAGCAAAAGTCTTGCAGTGGGCTGGAACATGAACTGAGTGAGGTGTCGTCGGGTATAGACGATCTTCTCAGCAGTAGTTTCGCGTTAAGGGGTTCAAGTCAGACCCCTTTCTCTAAAACACGTTGGCTCTGGAACTGATCCTGTCCCTTTGTGAATCCGGTAAGTTTGATTATTTAAACATATAAAGTGCCGTTGTACTTGTCAGCATCATTTATCTGACTGCGTGTTTGTCTGCGGCGTTGGCTTCAAAACGAAAATAAAACGGACCACTATGAGTGCGATGTCAGTGAGGTTATTTTTTTTAAGATACGTTTTTCTTAGCCTTTCTGTGACACTGTAACATTAGTTTGTTTCAGCGTCCTCTTTCTGTACTAATAAAGTTCAACAGCACCCAGAACCACAGCCGTCTAGAAGTACCAGAAGAACTAGAAGTAATGTCTTGCCAGTATAATGCCTGAAGTGTAATCCACCTTCAGCTTCTCCCAGAGGCACTAACATTGATAAACTGTCTCTCTACATACCTGCTGGCTGACTGACAGGGTATGACTTATAGTACATTTAATTTAGCTTCTTGTAGTCATGTAGCAAACTCTATCCAAGAACAGTTTATAACTCTGAAAACTGTGCAATGTTAGGAGGGGAAAACAAGTGTGGTTGGCACACTGTTATTCCCCAGGTCCTTAATGGGTGTTGCCAGAATGGTCAGGGCAAAAACATAAAAAAAAAAAAGCCCCTCCCCCAATATTTAAAAGTGTCTTGTAGTAGTTGGAAGTTGAGAAAAACCTATGCTAAAGATAGCCAGACATGCATGTGAAGAATCAAAACAAAAGTATACGGAGTACCTCAAAAGACAACATTCAGGACATTAAGCAGATACTGTCAGATGATCAAGACTGAGCTCATGGCCAGAAGAAGCACACAACATGTGATTCTATAACCCATAATTGTGATTCTAATCAGATATTACAATATCCTAGGTTTAATTTGGTGAACAATAAAGCCCAACAATAATTATTTCTTTGTTTCTTTTCCAGGTTGAAAGCTGTTTGCATACATTTCAAGCTGCCATTGCTGTCATGAATAACATAAAACTCATCTTATCTGTGATCGGCTTTATCTTGTCAATCCTTTGCTGTATGTGTAAATACATGTGCAAAAGCCCTGATGATGAAAATTGTAAGTACTCCATAACTGCTACCTTCATTTTGTGTGTGTGTGTGTGTTTGTGTCTGTGTGCGTGTGTGGGATGAGTGGGCAGGGAGGGATCAAATAAGCCTTGATGATATACTTTTGTGTTCACTGTTATGGACAACATTTACACAACAGTTATCTTATGTTTGTATATTCTGATTAGTTTTGATTTTGTTTGCTGTTTCTTTGTTCAAAAAGCATGTTGGTTAATGTCTCATAGTAAATATATAGTTAGTTTTACAAGTTAACAAAGTAATTTCAATTATTTTTACATTTTATTTTAGTTAACAAATATGCCTTTGACACATCTACATTTATTTATTAGTTCTGCTTTGGTTAACTACATGAGGACTCAGAGACCAACTCCCTCAAAGGGTGAGGGCTGTATTTAAACAATGTTGTTTTATAATGATTTTATTACAACATGCAGCATTGTTACAATGGGCATTTAGCCTAGCAGATAAATCTTTTCTGTTGTTTTGAAGTCATTTAATGTTCAATTGAAAAAAAAATGTTTTGAAAAAATTAGATAAAATTGTGGGTAATGTGAAGTTTTTACTGGTTTTCACTTTGACTTAATTTCACCAACATTAAATCAAATGAAGCCATTATTGGTATCTACCATTACACAACATCGAAAACTGTGGGCACTACTCTACTAACAAACAGACAGAACTGATTACATACTCTCTCCCTTTAGGGGAACAAAATTATAACCTTGGATTACATAATTTTAATGCCAGTTATGATGAAATGCATTGCACTTCTACCGGAATATTGCTGAGATGCTGTTTTAATTAGAAAAAATTAATTTTTAGCACATCTTCTGTTCGAGATCGAAAAGACTCCTAAGATAATGGCATGATAATCATCAGTCACTGATACCAGGATAGACAAATGTGTAATATGTAAAAACAAACATACATGTTAAAAAAAAAAATCATACCCCGCAAAATATTTCCATTTGCTTTTTTTATTTGCTTAGTTTTTTGTTCCAGATAAATACTAATTCAACAACATATCTCCTGCTTGTGGTAATATTATGATCCGATCACTACTTTGCACACCTGCTAGTTAATGATCAATTGAATGTTAGATGAGTTTAAGTCTACCAGATAGTTCATCCTTTAGTCAAAATAAAAAAATAAAACCTTTTCTTTCCACTTACTATCTTAGTAGACATTACTTCTCATTAGATCTCCCTTGTGTTATGGCCTTGCCACCCCTGGATGGGCCCTAACATTCACTCCGTTTATTGTTAAAGAACTGTATATTATTGTTCCGTGACAGTCAACCGGCAGCAGGAACAGACTCCTGCTATTTGACACACCATGTCCGACAAGACATGTCAAACACTCAAAAAAAGTGACACTCGATTTTGCTTCTTATCTGTGTGATACAATGTGCACATTTTGTACCTGTGACCTTGTTGCGCGCTTCTTATTGTTAATATATCGGCAGCTTGTAGGCAAGGGAAGGTGACGATGTCGCCGCACATTTGTAGGTCACCTGCTCTTAGCTGTCATGAAATGTGGTTTTTATCTGCTGGCTGGTAAGTGTCTCACCTACATGGTTTCCAGTGAGTTTATTTGCCTTTTTAGTTTTTAAAGCAGAACATTAAGACTGATGGCCCACCCACCACATGACTTTACAAGTAACACAGGGGCTGAGACACAGAGTACAAACTAATGTGTCAAAATCACAACATCATACAGAGCCTTTGTAAACTCTTCTGAGATGTGAAGTTTCTCATTTGACTTTAATTATATTGATGTGAATATAGAGACCAAAAACAAACAAACTGGTAGGCAGAACGAGCAGACTCTATGGCAGAACACACAAGAGACGCAAGGAATGCAAGTGGTGCTCTTTATTTACAGTGTCCGGGGTGTTTACACAGGGTGAGAGATTATATACAGTGACGAATAAATGGAGGGGAACCAGGGAAGGGAGGTGGCACACACCTCCTGTACTGGATCTACAGGAAAAAGAAAAACACAGGTTTAGGGGATGACGCCAAAGAATCTGTAGCAAACGGGAATAGGCATGGGGAGAGTTGGAGAGTTCACTTGTCACACTGGTAGTACAGGCTCGGATGAGAATCTCCAGGATGCGGAGGTAAAGATGAAAGTGCTCTCTGTAGTGATCCAGGAAGTAGGGCTTCACCGGCAGCTGACGGGAAAGTGGGTGATGGGTCCGGCTAAGGATACAGGAGAGCAGATAAGTTGACAAAATCCAAAACATGGGTTGGGTGTAGTGCACACCGTGGAGGTTAACAAACACGTCACCACTCAGGAAGGCAACAATATCCCGACACCAGACGTTTGTCGCACTGCTCTTAAATAACGCTCCATCAAATGATGTCTGATGTACCACAGGTGTGCCAGCCTCCTGCGACACACCGCCCCGCCCACCCGTGCTGAAAATGAAGCAAACCCATGACATCACACCAGAAAAACCCCAGCAACTCCTGATACAAACAAACAAAAACAGCATCCATGCATTTCAATATTGAAACATAAATATTGGTGGCAGAGGGAGGATGCTGGACAGACGTGGTGTGACCAAATGATGGTGTGCAGGGAATATCTGGCAGATCAGGGATGTCTTTTATTTCTAACAACAATAGTAGGAGCAGACCATGAGGAGTGTGGATCTGGCAGCAGCTAAAGCAAAAACCTAGCTCAGTGAGGCCATGGAACAAGACCTTTCGTCAGCCTTCAGGGGATTCTAGCAAACAGTCAGGCATCTCAGAAGGGGGAAGCAGCTTCAGACTCTACCTGTGCTTTGTCAACGGTTATTTTGACAGTTTTTATGGAAAGAAGTTCCAGGTGCAGGCGAGACCCTCAGTTTGCTGCCAAGTATGAAGCAGCTGAGAATTTGTACCTCAAAATCTGAGGTCATGGTTCTCACGCAGAAAAGGTTGGAGTGCTCACTCCTGGCTGAGTACTGTCATGGTCCTGGGTCTTTGACCCACTTTTGAGTTTATTATGGTCGTGTGAATCATTCTTTTGGATTTAAGAGAATTTCTAGTTTTGTATTGGTTTACTAGTAGTAGTAGTTTTATATTAGTTAGTCTCGAGTTTTGTTTCTCTACTGCATCTGAGTTTGTTATTTCTAGTTCCTGGTTCTTTGTTTTGTTATGTTAGTTCCCTTTAGTGTCTAGTCTGTTCCTGGTTTCATATCCGTCTTGTCATCAGTGACTCCTTTCAATTCAATTCAATTTTATTTATATAGTGCCAAATCACAACAACAGTTGCCTCAAGATGCTTTATATTGCATGGCAGACCCTACATCACTACATACAGAGAACAACCCAACAATCATATGACCCCCTATGAGCAAGCAGTTTGGCGACAGTGGGAAGGAAAAACTCCCTTTTAATAAGAAGAAACCAGCAGAACAGGCTCAGGGAGGGGTGGCCATCTGCTGTGACTGGTTGAGGTGAGAGAAGGAAAAAAGGATAAAAGAAAGGCTGTGGAAGAGAGACAGAGAGTATTAATAAGTACGATTTAATGCAGAGAGATCTATTAACACATAGTGAGTGAGAAAGGTGACTGGAAAGAAAAACACAATGCATCATGGGAACCCCCCTGCGGCCTATGTCTATTGCAGCATAACTAAGGGAGGATTTAGGGTCACCTGGACCTAAGCAAAAAGGAAGGTTTTAAGCCTAAACGTAGAGATCTGTCTCCCAAATCCAAACTGGAAGCTGGTGCCATAGAAGAGGGGCCTAAAAACTGTAGGCTCTCCCTCCTATTCCACCTATACAAGGTCATTAAGATAGGATGGGGCCTGATTATTTAAGACCTTGTATGTGAGGAGCAGGATTTTAAATTCAATTTTAGATTTAACAGGGAGCCAATGAAGGGAAGCCAATACAGGAGAAATATGCTCTCTCTTTCTGGTCCCTGTCAGTACTCTGGCTGCAGCATTTTGGATTAATTGAAGGCTTTTCAGGGAGTTTTTAGGACTTCCTGATAATAATGAATTACAGTAGTCCAGCCTGGAAGTAATAAATGCATGACTCCTGTTCTAGTCTGCTAGTCTCCATGTTTGGTTATCCTTTGTTTCCCTGATCATGTTCTCATGTTTGTCTGGTCTCTCTGTCCTTCCGTGTTAATTCATCTGTGGTCCAGTCCAGTGTCAAGTTCACATGTCTCAGTTTAGAGCTAAGTCTCTGCTGTTTCCTGTTTTATTTTGATAGTCTCCAGCACTGTGTGTATTATGTTCAGTTTTACTTCCCTTGTCTCCTCATTCAGCGATAACATCAGCTGTGTTTCCACCTTGCTGGAAGAATTCCCTTTGAGGCAGAAAAGACACAGACAAGATTTTAACGTGTACACGGGCAGTCACGGGCAGAGCTGACCTCAGTGCAGCGTGCAGCTGAGACAAGACTCAGGGGACTCGCGCTGTGTGACTGCTCGGTTCTTTATTTTATAGTTACAAGCAGTTGCACAAAAACTTGTCATACAATAATTGGGTGAAGCGCATATCTTCAACTTGCGTAGACACTAGGCACGGTATAGAAAAACAACTCCATGTATAGTTATCTTGTGAGAAACTGATCAGCAGACATCCTTGAAGCTGGGAACTTGGGCGCCAGTAAATGTCTTCTAGTCTGCAGCCCGATAAGAGGGACTGTTTGCTGAAAGTTTTTGCTGATCTTGCAGACATACTTAGGTCACACAGAAGACATAATTATTAAGACATAATAATGAAAATAGTTTTCTTTAATACACATACTAGTTGTATAATCAACTTACTAAAGATTATATGTAGGTCTTCATGCAGACAAACTTACTGCTCTTATTTCTATTAACACACCTGTTGCC
>VUQR01035992.1:12758-51299 GCA_015108515.1 Hemichromis elongatus
AGAGCTGACCTCAGTGCAGCGTGCAGCTGAGACAAGACTCAGGGGACTCGCGCTGTGTGACTGCTCGGTTCTTTATTTTATAGTTACAAGTGGTTAAACAAAAACTTGTCATACTATAATTGGGTGAAGCCCCTATCTTCAACTTGCGTAGACACTAGGCACGGTATAGAAAAACAACTCCATGTATAGTTATCTTGTGAGAAACTGATCAGCAGACATCCTTGAAACTGGGAACTTGGGCGCCAGTAAATGTCTTCTAGTCTGCAGCTGCACGGCCGCTGGCTGCTTCCCAAACAAATACACATGTGCCGCTTGGTACTTGTGCTGTATGTAACAAGTCACGTGATGTGACGCTGCAGCTGTGATTGGTTTGGCTCTGCACTACTTAATTTGGATTGGCTGTTCTTATGGGGTTTTTTTAAGAGAGGAAAAGAGAGAGATGAGGTCTATCACAATAGTTTCATTTTTCTATCGAAAAAAAGTTATTTCGCTATACATATCGTTATCGTTCTATCGCCCAGCTCTAATTCTACATTGGCTGTCATTCATCAAATAAATGTAATACTCTGTGTGTCCTTTTGAAATATAGTAATTTTGTAAGTGGTCTAGTTAAATACTTGATTACAGTGGTTAACTAGCAAATGCACTTGAAAGAACTAAGGAGTATACATGTGGTGTCAGAATCACTGGAAAAGCAAGTTTCCATCTGGAAAAATGTATACGAACACCCACTCAAGTTGGAAAAACAGGCTAAATACCACTTAATGACTGAAAAAGTGCCAATGCACAAGTAAATATCTGCATGAGTGGAATAATGTTATAATCTAAAGATACAAACGTTATTTTGCTAACATGTTCCCGTAGAGCTACGTAGGTTAGTTAGTTATAGGGGGACGATTTTCTAGCTTATGAAAATGGACCCTCCTGTGGATGCATGAAATCAGGGAGCATTTCGCACAATGCTAGAGCTGGAAGGAGCGGGATCACTCAAAGATTGAAAAGAAAAAGGACTCCAGTGTGTTTTAGTCTCACTAAACCCATTTCTCATTATTCCAGATGTGATGTCAGGAGAACTGAAAAGGGCTCAAATCCTCTTGTGTTTAAAAAAAATAAAATCCACCCTGGACATATTATCCTGTGATATTTAGAGGCCATTTGGGGACAAAAGAAGTGTTTTTCTCTAAAAAGAAGAAAAAAACTATTCCCTGTGCCGTTTTGTCAGCTTGGCAGTCATTTTGTTATAATTTTACATCTGTTTTAGCAGCAGATATTGCCCAGATTGCCTAGAAATTCTACCGGATAAGAAAAACAGACATTTTCACTAAAAAAAAAAAAATTTTTCCCCATGCCACTGCAAGTGAAAATGTCTGTTTTCGTTATCCAGCAGAGAAAAAACAGAAGGATTTGGTTCTTTTTTTGGGGGGGGGGGAGTATTTTTTTAAATCCAGAACACTGAAACTGCCCCACCCGAGTGGTATGCACTCAATATTAATGTTATGCGGTTACATGTGTTTTTCTTTCCTTCTTCAGCAAGCCAAATTATTTGCTGTGCATGCTTACTTTGACACTGACAGTTTAGTAGCATAGACCAATGTGTTTCTTACCATGACACATAAACTAATAGATGGCACATTTTCAGTTAGACATCAGTGTCAGATATCCAGAATGCTTTCTCTGTGCAGTTTTTAATGGAGTCTCATTTCAGTCTTTTGAATCTCTTTTCTTTCCAGATGATGTCTACCGAAGAAAACAGTCGGAACGAGAGTACCAGCGGAAGATAGCAGATGGATTGATAGTTCTCAATCAGTCTCCAGCCAAGTGAAAGATGATGATTGGATTAAATGAGGACTTGACATGTGACCTAAAAACACTGTAGGACACTCATGCAATTATGAACGCTGCTAAAGAAACGAGTGAAAAGCTGATGGAGCAATGACTTTCAACATGCTAGTTTTATTATTTGTATAGTCTTCATTTGCAGCACTGCAGTGTAAAGCATCAGGTTAGAATAACAATTTTCAGAAAGATGAAAATAATAATGACAAAGGCATCATTTGTTAATAAAAACCATATCAAGGTCTCATTGTTGTAATGCCTCCCCCCAAAAAAAACACCTCAGAGAAGCCATCTTTGCCATGTACCAACTAAAGAAAAACTAAAGGTGTTTTTTATTTTTCATATTGCTTTTAAACAAAAAAAAAAAACACTTTCATTTGTTGATAAAATCTTTTTTTATATAAAAGATTTCCATCTAATTATGTAAGTTTTCAACTGTGCAATATTTATATCAGTATAAAAATGTCACTTAAGAACTTTATTTTTCATTATTTATATTTTTTTCTGTGTGCCACCTGTGCTTCTTAATCCCACACTCCTTCACTTTATCCAGAACTCACTAGAGCCCGACCGATATATCGACCAGCCGATATTATCAGTCGATATTGGATATGGATATTTGCTGACATGCCCATAATGAATTCATCAAGTAAAGAAGAGCCAGGAGAAACATCCCTAAATCATCTTACAGCATTATGACATTGCATAGCTTTGCCACAACTTTCCTGTTGGCAGCATATGTTTGAAATGCGATGAACAGAACAGCCAGCTGATTTGAGCGGAGTCGGACAGAGTGTAAATCCACAAATTTGTCACATTACATTAGTAAGGACTCATGAATGAATAATTAGATATAATAAATGCTAGGGAAATTTTTGTTTTTGTCTACCCAAAAGAAAAACAAAAAATATCGGCCGATATATCAGATTTTTAAATATCGGTATCGATTTTAAAAACCCTATATTGGTCGGGCTCTAGAACTGACTTACAAAGTCTGCTTCAGTTTCTTTTGTGTTTCACTTGTACCAACCAATAGGGAGAGACTGCAGACAGATGAAGCTGTTAGGGTGCTCCGACAGCTTCAGGGGGTTCCCATCCAGTCTCACCTCATACATGTTGGTCCGAATGTAGTGGCTAGTGTTTCCTTTGCAGAATGTCTCATCTGTTATTGTTGAGATGTTGTTGTTCTGCAGGAGATCAATTCAAGAACACAACCTTAGCTGCAAATTCCAGACAGAAAACAAATTTCATTTCTTCTCCAGAGTTTTTTGTTTGTTTGTTTTTTCAAAATAAATAACAGATGAACTTACATGCAGGTGAACAACGTAAAGAGACTCTGGTAGATGGGGTACAGCTGTCAGTTCATTGTCTCCGAGATAAAGGTATGCCAGTCTCGAGAGTTTCTGCAACAACACAAAACCGCTATTTAAGACAATGATGATTTCTGCAAGGGGTTTAACATGATGCATTCACTTACCAACTTACTTTAAAAGCATTTGCCTTTACACCCTGGGTTTTAAGCCTGTTGAAATTGGCATTAAAAGTTACTAGCTTGGATGGCAGCATGGGAAGTTTGGTCAGTCTGTTTTCTGCAAGTAAGAGCTCCTCAAGATGGGGAAGTTTTGAGAAAGATCCGTCTTCTATCTCAGAGATGAGATTCCCAGACAAGTCGATTCTTCTTAAAGTAGCTGAAGAATACAAAGAATGGAAGTAAAAACTTAAGAATGGCATTTACTGAAGAGAAGAATACTTCAAAGGATTTAAAAACATTTTTAGTATTGTTTTACCCGTGTCTGCAAAGTCTTCCCTGTGTATTTTTGTGATTTTGTTGAAGCGAGCGTAGAGATACGCCGTTTCCTTTGGCAGCGTTGGCACCGCTGACATGTCGGGGGACACGTCCTCACAGTAAACTGATCCACTCAGGCAAACGCACAGTAGACATGTTGGCAAAACTGAAATGATCACACATCTTTTCATCATATGGTATTATTTATATATCTCACCACAGAGAAAATACAATTCTCAAAAAAATAAATAAATGTGGCAATCCCATTGGTACTTTAATTAGCTATAACTAAACTAAAAACAGTTGCGTATGCATTTAGTGTTTTAATAATTCTCATGAGGTTTCTAATCATGTTAATTTGTTCTTAATAATTTATTTTTGTCATTGTATAAGATTAGCAGGGTGTGTGAATTTCAAATGTGTTTTAATTTTAATTCATGAAAAAAGATCCAACAATGTGGATACCTCAAACTTGACAAATATAAACTGAAGGATTAAAAATTAGTTTCCATCCTCAAAACTTCTAATAACTTAAGTTCTATATCAAATCAAAATTATGATTTTTTAAAACATACTTGTTTCCATCCATTAAATTATTAACAGTTTTTATATCCATTTTCCTTCATGAGACCAACAGATTGTTGGGTTTTTTTCCATTTTTCTTTTTGCATTGCAGATGCATTTGTCACTCTGCATGACTAGCTGAAAATGCACTATACCTAGTTTAGCCAAGGACACTTGATCAGTCCCATTATTACATAACATGAGCTTTAGCTGCATTCACGAAAGTGTGGAAGAATCCCTTTGCAAGTGTTGCATAATCAGAAACAGTTGTGGAAAACTATTTATTTGTTTTAATAAACCTTACCTTCTGCGTTTAGAGCTACTGCACGGTTGGTATCTGTGTCTCGCAGGACACCATAGTCCGATGCGTGTGCTGTAGCTTTCTGCAAAAAACATAAATCCTCTCAGTCAGCACTCACTTTCGTGCATATCGCTCTCAAAAATAGTTTTGAACCCCCCCCCCCCTGAAGTTTTCTTACTGCAGGTGTTCTTGCTTCCGTGTATTCACCCTTTGCTGCAGAAGACACTATCCATGGGAGCATTACATATACGAAAATTAAAATCCTCAATGGTATCATTGTGCCTCAGTGGCTGCAGAGAGGAGGACAGAGCTGCCTGCTAGGCTGAGATCTGGGGTACATCTGAGAAGGAAAATTTTCCATTCACTTTTATTAAGCTGCCAGCATACTGCTGGGAAAGAAAAGGCAACTAGTTTTAACTCAATACACACTGTGTTTGTGTCACACCGACTGGTATGGGTCACTCTTTAAGATTGTGTTGCCTTATTTCTGAACAAATAATGAGCATTTAAATCTCGATGGGGATGTAAGTGTTGATGAAAACTTTGGATCATAAGAAAACCGTCAAGTAAACCCAATGCATGAAACAGTTAAATTCTGTCAGTGTCACTGCTGTTACTGGGGGAACAGCTTGTTACTGGTTGAAGGTATTAAATTTGAAAAACTGATTGATTTACCAGCAGTGAAGTAGAGAGAGCAAACTCTTGAGTATCTTTTTACTGTCTTCCATCCACTTGCACTGCTTCTTTATCAGAAGTGACTCTCTTTCTGAATAACTGCTATGGTTGAGGTTAATGTCCTGGGCCTGTCCACTAAAAACATGTCCCGGTCAGTTCTATTGATTGTTTGATCACAGCAGCTTGCCTTAACTACAGCTTTGCTCTTTTACGTAGTTTGACAGTTACTGTTCCCTGATTTACTAACCTCTAAAAGATCAGATACTCCAAATTATTCTAAGGTCCAAACAAAGCATGCAGCAGATCAGCCCTTTGCAGAAACTGCTCATGAAACCATGAACTGCCTGGTTCTTCAAATAAGAACCCAACTTTTCAAAATATTTTTTCAATTCTTTTTTAAAAATGAAACTAACTTTCGATATTTGCTTTTACTTATTCTGTTTTACTGATTTGAATGTTTTTATTATTTTGTTCTCACTATTTTTTGAGAGACAATTGTTAATAATTATCTGCAGAGCTTTAGAACACATATGACATAGCTCCAGTCCAATAAGCATATGTGACCCGAAACCTTGAAGGTTGCCGTTGCTTTGTAATGCTTATAAAAATGGGGATTAGTTCAGTGTTGTTTGTCATTGAGCAAAGATGTGTAATTTTTAATTTGACAGGTTTTTTTTTTTAGCTTTTCTTCAAAACTATTACAAAGGACCATATTACAGTTACAATACATTTGTAATGTAGTAACAGATAAGATAAGCCTTAAATGGTCCCACAAGTGGGAAATTTGCTTGGTCACAGCAGAAAGTGGACAGTACAAAAATAAGAGCAGCAGAAATTAGGGGAAAAAAAACAATGTCACAGACAGTGTAAAATAAAACTTAGATAGGGCTTGGGCAAGTTGTATACATGTACACAGTGAGTATATGTATATATACACAAAGTGGATTTATAAGTAAAATGAAAACACTGTCAACACACACATAGGTACACAATGGAGTGAGCATAAGAAATTCTCCAGAAAAATTGCACGTTTTGACAAGACATCTTCTTGAATTTAGTAATCACAACATCAGTTATTAGAAAAAAATGTATAACATATGTAATTATCTGCCTAATGGTTTAACAGAAAAAGTATTATTTTTAAGTGCACTTATGCAACACAGCCTGACCTCAGTTTCTACTGGAGTTAGGACAAAAATGATCTTATATGACTTCAGAAGGGTGGAGATGCACACAGAGCCACTGAAGGTGGGTTGTGAGCAACTAGAGGAAAAATGGATGTACAACTAAGAATAATGTTGCATTGTTCATGTTGCAGTGAAAATAACAGGACTCTGATTATGCTGTTGTGTTGGCATTTATTTTACTAACACCCCATTAATTTTTTGGGGGGAAACCCGTTTAAATTCTAATAATTGGTTTAAAAATATGTCAAATCATTTAATCTTCTGAAGTGGGATGTGCGAGAAAAAAGAAAAAGAAACCATTCGTAAAGAAATGAAACAAGATGAGGTTAACAAATTAACACACGAAAGCTCTGTCGTGGTTTGAGGCTGCATTTTAGCCAAATGTCTTGAGGTTCTTGTCCAAATTAAGTGAAATATAAATGCAGAAAATCACAGTCAGATTTTGATCTACGATAACCTTGAAGGAGTCTGATTGGCAACAGCTTCATTTTTCAGAATGACAATGTGTCCAAACACACCCCAGTGCAGTAAAAGCATACCTGGATAGAACAGCCCACAGTGGAACACTATCAGTCATGGATGGGCTCCCTGGTGCCCAGATATCAACATTACTAAACCAGTGTGGGATGACCTGGACAGAGTGGAACACAAGGCAGTCAGCATCCAAAGAAGAGCTCTGAATGTCCATCAAGAAGCCTGTAGAACTGTTCCTGAAGACTACTTAAAGAAAGCTTTTCAAAGAGAGTTCATGCTTTGTTGAAGAATAAAGGTGGCAATCCCAAATATGGATTTTCACTGTTGCTAAAATTGCACTAACTCTGATTTTTTTGTTGTTGTTTGTTTTACATATAGCAAATTAACAGTTATGCGTATATCAGCTGCTATCAACCTGCTGCCAGTTCTTAATTTGGTTATCAGGTTTATGCGCCTGCACTCATTAAAATCTTGACTTGCTCAACCACCCTTGAGAACTGACCTTGACCTTTGATCGCTAATATAGAATATATTCTGTTGTTTCTTTGTTTTAATTTAAACCCACCGAGCCTCCAATTATCTGATCATACAGGTCTATTGTAACGCATTTAAATGGCGAAGATGGCTCCCGCTGTGTGGATAATGCTTCTTTTGGCTGAGTACTAAACCACAAACTAACCCAGTTTGCTACACCCACATATACATTTAGCTAGTATACATATATAAACTGTATGCATATATATGTAAACACTGTTTCAATGCAGTGCAAGAGTATACAACAGTTTAATTAAATAATTCTGAATAAAGAAATACGCTTGGTTCCATCGCTTGTCTTTACCGTTTGAGAAGTGGCTGCATTACGTAAAGCAGATGTGCGGTGAGAAAAGAGGAAACAGAAGTGTCCGTGTAGCGGAAGTGGTACTGCCCTGAACGATACGCTGAGTGAGACGGAGGACGGAGGCTGAATCGTCCACAGAGCGAGCGAGAAGAAGAAAAAACAGCAGGATTAAAAGTCACCACAATCGTAAGTGGAAAAACCTCTAATGTATGAATATCGCGTGATAACACCTGGTTTTCATTGGTAGCTCGTTGTTCGAAAGCATGTTCTATCGTGATCGTTCCAATCCCGCTGAGAAGCGAAACATAACGGCTAGCTCGTTTGGTGAAAGGCTAAGCTAGCCTTAGCTGCTAGCGGACGGTGAGATTCCGTGACACTTTGTTCTGACAGGCTCGGCAGCCAGGGCGGGCCCTGCTACAGCTTCTCAAAACGAAATCAAAGCGTAAAGTAATACGGTGCAGTTCAGTATTCCTACTTGTAATATCTACTTAAAATGGCAAATATTAACTGCCAACACCTGAACTGGGTATTTTTACATGAAAATCGGCGGTTGCTTTCGCTGGCCTAGCCGTGACTGTTAGCGGCGATGCTAGCGAACTGTTAGCCACTACATTGTTTTTTCCTACTTTGGGTAGCGCACATACTGTATTTTTGCGGATATGGATATGAACAAAAAATATAAAGTATTCTAATATGTACTGTCGCATATGTTAAGTTATTTTGGCCTAGATTTACTAAATCTACTATCCTCGCTAGCCTTGCTAGCAACATTGTGGGAGGGCATTAAACCTGACCCGGGAAGGCTTCCGCTGGTACAGCAAGTGTCGGTCGGAAGAACGCCAGGCGAGCCAAAAAGGCAGCGGCGCATAAATAGTTATACATATTTAGACATGCGAGGAGTTCTGATTCAATCCGTTAATATGAAATTGGATTAGGACGGTAAGGACGAATCAGGGTTAGCTAATAAGTTAGCTAGCAGCTAACTATAGCAAGAGATGAGTGTGGTTGACCCACTTGCCAAAGGGCCCAGTTCACAAAGCATATCCTGTGAATTGTCATTGAATTAAATGTTTTCACTGGTTAAAAGACCAGGTGTGCCAAGGTAAGTTGAAGCAAGTTCGTGTGCACTAAGATAACGCACACACCACACAGGCTGTGAATGGCTAATGTGCCTGAAACTCTCTTCCTTGTGTTTATGTGAATTGCAACTGTAGCTGTTTCTAATATGGTCTTGTTTTCCCCAGTCTAGAAAATGGATAAGAGTGACCTGGTACAGAAGGCCAAGCTTGCTGAGCAGGCTGAGCGCTACGATGACATGGCTTCAGCCATGAAGGCAGTGACGGAGCAAGACTCTGAGCTGTCAAATGAGGAGCGCAACCTTCTCTCTGTTGCCTACAAGAATGTTGTAGGAGCGCGCCGCTCATCCTGGCGTGTTATCTCCAGCATCGAGCAGAAGACTGAGGGCAATGACAAAAAACAGGAGATGGCACGTGAATACCGGGAGAAGATAGAAGCTGAGCTGCAAGAAATCTGCAACGATGTGCTTGTAAGGATTTCTCATTATTCAGCCCCAATGTTTTATTCTAGTAAAGGTGGCATATGTTATTGTGAAGCTGAACAAAACTTTACTGCTGTTTTTAGGAGCTACTGGACAAATTTCTCATTCCCAAAGCATCTAACCCTGAAAGCAAGGTGTTCTATCTGAAAATGAAAGGCGACTATTATAGATACCTGTCTGAGGTTGCATCTGGGGATAATAAGAAGAGTAAGTGAAAACACAATTTACATCGAATTTTTGTGTTTTACTACAGTGTCCTTTTAGAGAGTGGGGAAATTAACTAAGTTCATCGGTACCATGTAATCTAAAATCCCTAAATGTGGTGATTTTGAAAGAGCAGAATCATGATGCTTTTCATCCGATTTTTTTAATATTATTCTGTGAACAGCTTTGTTTTCAGCAACAGCTGATTTCAATTTTTAGCAATAACAAGCCCTCAAAATAACAAACCCACGTAGTTGAACTTAACATACTTGAAGACAAGGCCAGAAAATTTTGTGGCTGGTTTACAGTAAATGCGGGGATTGTCCCACATGGAATAACAACATTTTGCCATATTAATGAATTTTAGAATACAGTTTAAGATCAGAGTCTAATTTTATGCTCTTAAGTTGCTGAAAATTGGTTAATTATAGTTGTATTAATTTTTTCCTTGTGCTTTCACAGCTACAGTGGATAATTCCCAGAAGGCGTACCAGGAAGCTTTCGACATTAGCAAGAGTGAGATGCAGCCAACACACCCCATTAGGCTTGGCCTGGCCCTCAACTTCTCAGTCTTCTATTATGAAATCCTAAACAACCCGGACAAGGCCTGTACCCTGGCTAAAACAGTATGTACTCTGGCTTACATGCATAGATTTATAATATTTGGCAGCTTTTAAATAAATGTATTGGAGGGGAGGGCACTACAATATATGCTTTTGGTGTATATTTCATTTATTACTTATGGTGTAAATTGCAAAAATATAATCTGTTTTTCAGGCATTTGATGAAGCCATCGCTGAACTTGACACTTTGAACGAGGATTCCTACAAAGACAGTACCCTGATCATGCAACTACTAAGGGACAACCTGACTGTGAGTTTTAAGGTTCACTGTTTGATTTCAGATGCAGGCATATTTGTCACAAGGTACTCTAACATTTGTCCTCTGTGTTTCCAGCTGTGGACATCAGAAAACACGGCAGACGAGGGAGAGACCGAAGGAGGGGAAAACTAATGGAATTGCACTGTTAATCCACCTACACTCTTTATCTTAAACACAGACAGCTTATATACATCCCCCTCCACTCCATCAGCCCCTCCCACTTCTGTATGACAAGCAGCCTGAATTGCTTCCGACCAACTAGTTTACCCCTCTCAGTTCACTGTGAGGTGACAGGGTAATTTTTTCAGTTGTTAGCAGATTCAGTCACTCTGTGGAAAATGTGTTGATTAGCAAGTTCACATTGCTGTTTTTTTTTGTTTGTTTGTTTGTTTTTGTTTTTTTTGCTTTGTGTAAGTCTGTGTGTTGCAAGTGTGAGTGGATGTGAGAGGTTGTGTGTATGGTCTGGGGTGGGGAGGGGGGGTATTGTGAAATTTAATCGTCCATCCAAAGTCCTTGGTCCCCTTCTAGTTGTGCATTTTTCATCCCCTCCCTCATTTTTTTTTCTTTTTGTTATGTTTATTATTTGTGATTCCTTGTGATATTTACAGGTTTTATTGTATGGTAATTAAACTGGCAGTTGATTTCCACCAAACACTGTGATGGTAGGCATTCCATTTGCTTCACAAGCTCCCCTCCCCAAAAAAGGTTTTTTGTTTAAATTCTCAGACGTTCAACTAACTGCAATTCTGCTGTGGGCTCATACAGAAAGGAGGCAGGCTGTATTGTGACACTGACATTTTGGTGTAATTCTCCTTAAACATGTTCACAAATTTCACAATTTAAGCTCTGAGGGACCCCTTAAATTTGTCATGTTCAATTAAGACATTCCACATTATTAGGCTTTTTGGAAAGGCAGTGCTTTTTTTTTTGTACTAGGTATGGGTTGTCATTGTAGTTTTACTCACTGTTCAGGTGCTGCTTGACCTCAGTACAATGGAAATTGTATGTGCGTAAATGTGGTTCCATGTATTTTGCAAGATTGACTATCATCTGTATGTAAAACCTACAGTAACCTTTTATTGATGTTAATTGAAAATGTCTTACCACACTGTATCAACCCTGCTTGCAAAATATTCCTCTTAAAGCGGTTGTTTTCTCCAAAAATGTTTTTGTGCCTGGCTTTCTCTTGCAGCTTTTTTTTTCTCCCCCATTTAGACAGCAGCATCTGCTTGATGAAAATTCATAGAGAAAGAGTTAAACAGTTTATTAACAGGAAATAGTTAATTATTCATTAGTCTTTGCCCAGGTTCATCAATCTGCTGTTAAAGGTAGCTGATGTTAACGGATTATCTAAAATCAGGTCTCTTTACAAGGGTTCAGAAGGCAATTTCATGACTTTTGGAAAGAAACTCAGTGTCACAATACCATATTATCACCACTACATTCCACACTTGTAGTTGAAGACACCATTCCACATTATAGCTGACAGTCTGTTTACTCTGGCAGTGCTCCAATGAATTGAAATAATTTGTTGGGGAAAAAAAATCATGTCAGTTTATTATTATGCTTGATGAAAATGCAGTTAGTGAATGTGGAACGGAGCCTGTCTGTATATCAGGTATCTACTTGCTTTGTTTTTACTGACAAGTCTTAATGGCTAAAATTTGCTTCTGTAACAGTCTTATTACCCAGTGCACACACGTGGTTGTGAAAATTTAGATTAGCTATTAAAAAAAAAAAAAAAGCAGTGACGAAATGGAGATAAACAATGGTTGGTGTAATTCTAGCTTTGTGTTTATGTATCTTAAAACCATTCTAGTTTCACTCTACATGTAAGAAATAGGAAAGTGTCAAAACCATCCAGTGAAATAAAGTTTCGTTTAAGATAACAGGCAAATTACGTCTTCATTTTTGTTTCCCAGGAATATTTAAAAATTAAAGCGTAGAACAAAAGCATAAAAAATCACTGAAATGTAGCAAAAAGCTACGTGAGCTACGTTATAACTGCCCTCTTGTTTACAAGCAAAGGGCAAGCTAATTTAGATTAGCACCTGATATGCTAATGAGAATTACTTTGCATCACGGAGAGTAACGCGCATTTCATGTTCGGAACCCTCACGGCTTAATTGAAATCGTATTGGGCGGAGGAGAGGTGCAGGTGTTGCACGGCGATAATTAAACCAAAACAAACTCCCGCCCTTGTGGAAATGTGCCGACGATCTGCTTAACGGAGAATCTCCATTACGACGCAGTAGCTATAAATGTAAGTTTGCTTAGTCGAAGTCACACGGTTTTTCATCTTAGGTAGCTTTGATGAGTAGTTCTAAAACTAAGGACACCAGTGGTTCAGCTAATTTTAATACTTAGTTGTGCTAAAATATGCTAGGCGTTAAAGTTCCATAACTTAAATGTTTACCAGGTTAGGAATTTTTAGATTGCGCACATTTAACACCTTTCTGTCTTCATTTTGTCTTTCTGTTAACTTTCTGATACACTTTTAATATTTTTATGTTGAGGTCCTTCATCCACTCAGACACCGAGTTAAGAATTTACGTACTTTAATGCAAATCTAATTCAGGCCTGGAGCAGGGCCTGCAGATTATTTTGTTTTAACTCAAACATGTTGACAGTTTGGAGGCTGTGCAGTTTGTGATACTGTTAAACTGCATCATGCAGATCTGATTTTGTTATTTGTTCCACCCCTGTTTAAAATAAATGGTTTGAAGTCATATAGATGACATTGAAAACAGTGAAATTAATTTCTTTGGCACAAATTCTTATGCCAATCAGATAAAACACAGTTAAAGGTGTTGATTTAATAACATCATATCCTTAGGGATGATTAAAGTATTCTGATGACTAGGTGTGATCATCCTGCTGTATGAATGCATCAGTGTTTACAGATGCTGTGTATTAGTTCAACCTTTTATCGCTTTTCAGTGAGTTTAGCCCCCCTTTTTTTTTTAATTGTTAAGATAGTGTGAGCAGTAATAGTTTTCAATACTTTTGACTTGAAATGCATTTTATTTCGAGAGTGGTGTCTCTAACATAGTAGTGAACTCTAGTTAATTTGTTTGCACTTAAGTTGTACTTCATCCTGTAGTACTTTTGAATACTAAATAATAACTTCTCAAATGTGATATATTAACAGAGAAAAACAGGTCTGCCAATACAGATCAGTACAATGAAGTGTATCTAATTTTACTGACACATTAGAAATTATTATAACAACAAAAGAAACAAAAACAAGCTCAATTACAAGCAATTACTCATAACTGTTTTTCTCCTAGCAGCTGTTATCCGAAATGAACAGCAGTGGACCAGCATATCCTCTTGCTTCTCTGTATGTTGGGGACCTGCACCCTGATGTTACAGAGGCCATGCTTTACCAGAAGTTTTCTCCTGCTGGGTCAATCATGTCGATCCGTGTGTGCCGGGACATCATCACCCGCAGATCTCTGGGATATGCCTACGTAAACTTCCAGCAACCAGCTGATGGTACAGTACCAGTGTGGTTGATTTGTGACCATTTGCTGCTCAGCGAATGCTATAAAATTTTAAGACTTGTTTCAGTCTAATGAGATTAAAATTTTAAGGTGATTCTAAAGATCACTGTCTTCGGAAGGACACTACACCTTAAAAACTATCAGCAAGTTCATGATAGTCAGGGGATTTCCAATAAAAGGTTGGTCTATAACATGGCAGCAAAATCAAAGAAATGACTAAAATTTAAAGATTTTTCCTGAAAGAAGTCAGGAAGAAGATCATGATTGTTTTTGCCCAGCTGTTGCTAACTGGATGGTTAGAGATGACTGGATGGTTAGAGATGACTGGATGGTTAGAGATGACTGTATGGGGAAATTCCAGCAGATCATCAGTTTCTGAAACACTCAGACCAGCCTGTTTGCCGACTCTACCACATTCAAAATCAATTAAATTACATTACATTTGTTTCTCATTCTGATCAGTTTGAACTTCGGCAGGACATCTTGACCATAACTACAGTTCTCACTGTACTGAGTTTCTGCCACGTGATTGGCTTATTTAAATATTTGCCTTAAGAAGCAGTTAAACTGGTGTACCTAACAGGACAGAGGAGTGTAACTGGTATATATTATTATAAATAAACATTTTTCTAAGCAATTTCTTTTTACTTTTTCTGCTTTGTTTTAGCGGAGTGCGCTCTGGATACGATGAACTACGATGTCATCAAAGGTCGACCAATCAGAATAATGTGGTCTCAACGTGACCCAGGACTCAGGAAATCTGGTGTGGGTAACATCTTTATCAAGAACATGGATGAGTCTATTGACAACAAAGCACTGTATGACACCTTCTCAGCCTTTGGAAATATTTTGTCCTGTAAGGTAAGTGACCTGGGCCGGGCCATCTCTCAGAGCTGAAGCTGCTGTTTGTGGAGCGTCTGCTTTTTTTTTTCTTTTTTTTTTAAAGTTGATGTTTACTGATACAGCAAAAGCTCTGTAATTTGCACAAATTATATTGTTTGTCTTGTAGGTTGTTTGTGATGAAAAAGGGTCCAAAGGCTATGGATTTGTTCATTTTGAGACCCAAGAGGCTGCAAACCGGGCCATTGAAACAATGAATGGGATGCTACTGAATGATAGGAAAGTGTGAGTGAACTAAATACTGAGTTGTTTACCACTGTTATTTCCAGTCAGTTGTAAAAATATAGCCTACAAAAATAAGCTCAGCCAAAGATTGCAGCAGAATATGTACAAGGATCAGCCACACCATTAAACCACTGATATGTCAAATTATCTGCAGTTATGTGCTCTTTTTTTTTTTTTTTTAGTTTTTTCATTTTCAACTCATTTCAGTTTAAGACTGAAATGAGCTGTTTTACAGCTGTTTTACATTATATATGATTTAATATCATCTGATGTTTACATGCGCCTACAGATTTAATCAGAGCTGTTTGGCATCTGTAAAAACAATGACTAATTCACACATTTACCATCCTCTGGGACTTTTCCATAACTTTATGTTCAGCAAAAAAACCCAATGCCTAATGACCACACGGCTCTCTGGAGACTAGTTTTACCATTCCAGAGTATATTGAATTGGCTTCGTATTACAGTAGTTGCTGTAATTATGTGTTGCTCCTAACATTTTTAAATGTGGGTGTTCACACTACTTGGTGGGGAAAAAGCAAGTCATTTTCAGTAGATGAGGCAATGTCACATTTCACACTGACACCAGACACACTTGTTTCTGTGTGATACAGATCAAACTTGAACTGTCAATAACTTCTCGTGTTTTAGCATAGCATGTAGCCTGCTATATATATATATGTATATATATATATATATATGTGTCCGGTGATTTAAGACTGTTTATTTGGATCGAGGTCTTTTTATATGGACCAGTCCTATTCATTCTGATCTAAGGCTCCATGTACACTGCCAAGTGCAAGACTCAGAAGCAGCACTGTGCCCCTGAGGACAAGTGAGCATTCCTGAAACTTCCTACGTTCCAGTTCAATTGAGCATCCACAATCTGTGGTAAAACAGGCTCCTTCCATGGAAGACGCAGGTCCCATGGTTATGTCCCAATGGGCCAGTTATTTTAGCAGCATAAAGCTGACCTACACAATATTAAACAGATGGTTTTAATGTTCTGGGTGATTTTTAAATATATTTTAACGATTTTAATTGTTAAATCCTGCTGAAGACTCCACATGTTTTGCAGATGATTATTCCATGTTTTGTTGTTTTTTGTTTGTTTGCTCAGTCAAAAGGCAGGGAAACGGTTGGAATATGGCATTGTCAGCTCAAAGGCCCATTTCCTGGGAGAAAAATGTCAGTTGTATCTTCTTAGATCAGTGAATAGTAAGGATGTCTGTCTAGGTTCGTTATCTTTATCTGTATTATAAAATTATTTTAGGCTTAAGCAGGTAACAGTATTGATCAAAGCTGTTTGTTTGTGATGTTCTCGATCTCTGTCCTCATCATTTGTCTTGTAGCCAAAGATAATTTCCCATACTGTAATTAATTTCCTTTTATTTATTCCTCGAAATGCTGTCCTTCTGGTTAACACGTTCAATGACCTCTGCAGCTTTGTTGGCCACTTTAAGTCACGCAAGGAAAGAGAAGTGGAGTTTGGCAGTAAGGCTATGAAGTTCACCAATGTCTACATCAAGAACTTTGGTGAAGACTTCACTGATGAGAAACTAAAGGAAGTTTTCTCTGCATTTGGTAAGATAAAAATATTGTGAGCTTTTATTTTTTTGTTCCTTTAGCTGAGTTTTGATCACTTTGCATCTCACGGTCTGGTTTTGGTCTCAGGGAGGACTCTCAGTGTACGGGTCATGAAGGATGAGAAGGGTCGTTCAAGAGGTTTTGGATTTGTAAACTATGCTCATCATGAAGATGCCCAGAAGGTAGTGTGGACCACGTTTCTGTGTGCACACAGACAAAAGATCACATGTCACTGTACAGCGCTAATGAATCCTGTTCAGGAGTGTTTGAGTTAAGTAGAAAAGGGTGGCCTTTTTTGAATTGGAAACTATAATGTGGTGGAAAAAAAGTGTAACCTTAAATTTTATGAGTATCGTGGTTTTTGAATTTATCTTCTAAAGGTACAGTGAAAAGTATTCACAGCATTTCACTTGTTCCACATTTTTGTCATTTTATAGCATAATTTCTTGTTTTGCAAAAAGTTTAGTTGAAATTCTTTTGAATGTATTAAAAACAAGAAAAAATATAACGAGTACATAAATATTTAAAAGCCTTTGCTCTCATTACGTTGTTGAAGCACCTTAGGTAGAAATTGCAGCCTCAGATCTTTCCAAGTATGCTGCAATCTTGGCACACCTACGTTTGGGCAGTTTCTCTCATTCTTCTTTGCAGAACCTTTCAAGCTCAATCAGGTTGGATGGAGAGCATCAGTACACAGCCATTTTCAGATCTCTCCAGAGATGTTAAATCCAGTTAAACTCTGGGCTACGGCTGGGTCGGTCAAGGACGTCACTCTTTTTGTTATGTTGACTGTGGGCTTAGAGTTGTGGTCCTATTGGAGGAGGAACCTTTACCCTAGTCCGAGGTCCAGAGTGCTGTAAAGCAGGTCATCATCAGGGATCTGGCATCTAGACTCCCATCTCCTGTTGCTGAAAAACATTTCCAGAGTAGGTGAAGAGTGGTACCTGATTTTCTCCAGACATGATGCTCGGCATTCAGAGTTTAATCTTTGGTTCATCAGACCAGAGAACATTGGTCTCAGACACCAATCTGCCACACAGGCCTGATTGTGGACGGCTGCAGAAATAGTTTTCCTTCTGGAAGGTTCTCCTCACTTTACAGAACAACGTTGGAGCCCCAGAGTGATCATCAGGCTCTTGGTCGCCTCTCTGACAAAGGCCGACAGCTCTATGAAGAGTCCTGGTGTTTTTAAACTTATTCCATTTATGAATGATTGAATCATCACAGTAGCCTCCACTGTGATCATTGGAGACGTTCAATGCTGCAGAATTTTTTTTTTTTGTACCCTTCCCCCAGATCTGTGCCTCGTTGCAATCCTGTCTCAGAGGTTTACAGATAATTCCTTAGACTTCCTGGCTTAGCTTGTGGTCTCACAGGTCTCTTTCCAAATCATGTCCAGTCAACTGAGTTTACCAGAGGTGGACTCCAGTCAAGGTGTAGAAACGTGACAGACAGTGGAAGTGGGATGCACCTGAACCCAATTTTGAATGTCATGTCAAACACTGTTTATTTATGCACTTGTTTTAATTTTGAACACGTTTTAAAGAATTTCAAACAAACATTTTTCACTTTGTCGTTATGGGGTATTGTGTAGCATTTTGGGCATTAAAAAAATGAATTGAATCAATTTTGGAATAACAAAATATTGAACAAGTGAAGCATTGTGAATACATTTGTACTTACACTGTAGATAACATTATGTTTATGATCCCTATGCTATTTTTTCCCCCAGGCTGTCGATGAAATGAATGGAAAGGAGATCAATGGGAAAATCCTCTATGTAGGGCGGGCTCAGAAGCGTCTTGAGCGCCAGGGAGAGCTCAAACGCAAGTTTGACCAAATCAAACAGGACCGCATCCAGCGCTATCAGGTGCTGCTGTGGTTTTTTGCATGAAACTATAATATGAATACTAAATTGTTGATCATTTTGAATTAATTATTGAGTGATTATAGTGCAATATTTCTGGATATGTTAAAGGCTTAGTGGTGCTTGTAATCCATTCATGCATTAATTCGTTTTCTTTTGCTTACTTTCTACCTGCTTAGCAGTCGAAGCAGAGAGATCCAGATCTCCCTGGTCTCCAGCTCATCAGGAAACAAACACCAAGTCAGCTGAGAGATGTAATCTCTCCAGTTAACTGTCTGGGAATGTGAGGAGGAGTCCTAACTCTGCTTTTAAGGAGTTACCTGTAGGGCAGACTCGGACTCCTCCTTGCATTCCTAAATAGTACATTTTCTGATATTAATTTACACAGTCCTGATGTTCTCAGAGTAAAGTCAAGCATTTTCTTGAAAATCATTCCCACTTAAAGTAGAAAAGTTGACATTTATTCAAACAGTATAAGTGGGTTTTTAAGCATGAAGCTTAAAATATGGTGCGTTTTCCACCATTGTTTTAAATGTTTGATTATTTATTCTTCTGCTGACATTTCCAAATGGTTAAAAGAATCAGAAACACTCTTTTGTTACACTGATGTATGCGTGTCAGTAACCGGATGGGAAGCAGATGTCTCCATTGGGCCATCCCAACCAGAAAACACATGCATTGCTTTGTGAATGTTCAAGTTTGTAATAGCAACATCAAGCAGTATAAAGCCATTCCGAGTTGATTGGATTTAATGTGTGAGAAAGAAACTATGAAATGTTTTTATTCAGATAGGCTTGAACTTGGGTGATGTTGATCCACTGAGTGTGTGGCCATTTTAGTGTTGATGGAAACGCTGAACAACACATCTTACTCAATTCTGTAAACTGGTATTTTGATCTTCTTTTCGGTTTGTGTGTTTACACTGCTGAGCTTGAGAAGGCAGGAATAATAAGTCTTTGTAATTCCAGGGGGTGAATCTGTATGTGAAGAACTTGGACGACAGCATCGATGATGAAAGACTTCGGAAGGAGTTTGCTCCTTATGGCACCATCACCAGTGCAAAGGTGAGGTAACAGGATAATGTTCTACTAATGTAATGAAGTTATACACAAATCCATAAATAGTTGCTGCGATGTTCTTCTGTCAATTCTTAAGTCAATTTTGTGCCACAAAGGTGCTTCACAACATTTCAATAATGGATTCCAGATTGCTGACATGAATGCATTTCTGTTCATCTCATGAAAGCACTGTGGCTCAGGAGGTGAAGCGAGTTATTCATTAACTGGAGTATTGGTGGTTCGATCCCTAAGTTCTTACAGTGATATCGTTTAGGGATAGCCCCTAAATGTGGGGCTATCCCCTCCTCAAACAGGATTTATTGAGTGCCATTAAACCTTCTTTATATAATGTCTCTGGGTTTACTTTTTTGTTTTCTTTAGTGCTTTAGTGTTAGGCACCTTAAAGATTTCTGACTGTGAAAGTTTTGTTTCCTGTAGGTGATGACGGATGGCTCCCAAAGCAAAGGCTTTGGTTTTGTCTGTTTCTCTTCCCCTGAAGAGGCAACAAAAGCTGTGACTGAAATGAATGGGAGAATTGTTGCAACCAAGCCACTGTATGTGGCTCTGGCTCAGCGGAGAGAGGAGCGTAAAGCAATTCTAACAAATAAGTACATGCAAAGACTTGCTACCCTGAGAACCATGGCCAGCCCGCTAATTGACTCGTACCATCAGTCTGGATATTATGTCACATTACCCCAGGTAGGGCTCTTTAAACGGTGACAGTGGGAACAAAGTAGGTTAGTTTTACTAACGCAGCAAAAGGTGTCATCAAAATGTTAGAAAAAAGAACATGATAAAGTCTGGGCAGACTATCAGTTGTTGAAGTCTGGGCAAATTTGCATCAGCTCCCAACGTTCTGACATTTTGAAGTTGCACCAGTGCTAATATTTGCATTATATCTGCAGCCTCCCACACGCTCCTTTTACAACCACAGTGCTGTCAGCAGTGTGAGACCCGTTCCTCGCTGGACAGGACAGCCACCAAGACCACAGGGTGAGGGAATATCTGTATTACACTTGTGTAGACATTTTAAAAAACAAAAATGTGTTGATCTTTAAAAGTTGTCGTAAGGAGTAGTTCCTCAAGGATTAATTTTTCAGCTTGACAATGATCCCAAAACAAACTGACAGTGCAGTAAAAGCATACCCGGATAGAAAAACACACAGTTGAACACCAGTCAGGTTGGCACCCTCAGAGCCCGGATCTCAATATTGTTGAAGCAGTGTGGGATCATCTTGACAGAGAACAGAACAAAGAACAAAAGGCAGCTAATGGTGACTCTAAGAGTTTTGCACAGAAAAAGTATGATATAATTGTTCTCTGTTTAGGCCCCTACACTACCCAGCTGGTTGCTGGCTCTGTCCCCCGACGTGGATCGACCCCCATTGCTACAGTCAGACAGGCATCCACCCAGGCGCCACGCATAGTAACCTCCACACAAAAGACAAGTGAGCTCCCGAACTATGGCAGCAGACAAACTTCCTCCTTCTGAAATGTCCCATTTACGTGGATGGTGCTGACACTCTCTTTAGATGACATTGGAACCCAGACTGTAGGAGGGCGCACTGACGTTGCCAGTGTGGCCAGAAGCAGCCAGTACAAGTATTCGTCAGCAGTGAGGAACCCTCAGCAGGTTGTTACTGTGCCTGCACCCATGCCTAGACTACAGGTAGTGTTTGCACTGTGATCATTTCTATTTTTAATACTTGGCCAGGACCAAGAAAAAGGTGTGAAACCCAGAGAGCAAGTTGAAGCATTAAAAATAGAGCACTGAGGGTGGACATTGACTTGCAGTGTAGTTAGTTACTTAGGTTGAAGTGCAACTTTATTTTAGATTATATAGGCTTAGATTCACTTAACAAATGTGCATTAATAGTTAAGGGAAATGTAAAAGGCAGCTAAGGAAAACAGCTTTTGTTATACTTCATTTTGAAATGAGTTAACCAGTAATATACGAGCTGAAAATGAGAGAGGTCTGTGGGATTGTTTTGTTGTGTGCGCGCACTTGTGTTTTTGTGGTTTTTACAGCTATGATACGTTTAAGACATCCAAATGCCAATCGCCTAAATTTATCTGTCTTCAGGTTGTTGCTGCGCCAGTGATGGAGCCACCAGTACACATTCAAGGCCCAGAGCCGCTTACCGCCTCAGTGCTGGCTGCAGCCCCACTAATGGATCAGAAACAGCTCCTTGGTCTGCCATCACTCAGTTCTGCCTGTTTTGTGCTTTGTTTTTCTGCTATGCAGATTGAAGCAGCTTCTGTATATTTGTCTTCATTCTATTGTCTCTGCTGTGACACACAGGGGAGCGACTGTACCCACTGATTCACGCTCTGCATTCAAACCTGGCTGGTAAAATCACTGGGATGTTGCTGGAGATTGACAACTCAGAGCTGCTGCACATGCTGGAGTCGCCTGAGTCCCTGCACGCTAAGGTACATTTACGTTCATGTTTTTCTGTGGCCTGTTTAACAGTCTGCACTATAGACTATATATGAAATTGGATGATAAGCCACAACTTCCTTCCCCTGTACAACAGTGAAGCCAAAATAGATCGAAAATGGGTGGTGCTGGTTTGTTCTAATGACAGTATTTGCACATTGGTGGCGGCAGGATGTCAGAGTCATACCTGCAAACATTCGGTTTAACGTCTAAACCTCAAGTAGAGAAGCATTTCTTCCTTCCTTTTTTTTTTTTTTTTTTGCATGCTGAAATGTTTTTGAGGCTTTTTTGAACAGGACTTTTCACTGTTTGGGTCAGGTGGACGAGGCGATTGCAGTCTTGCAGGCTCACCAGGCGAAGGAACATTCTCCTAAGCAGTGAAGAGACCTTAAAGGTCAGCAACCACGTTTTCTGTTTCTCTGCACCATTCAGGTTTATGCTGGGCAAGTATTTCTCTTCAGTGACATTGTAAATCAATCAGTTGATGCTGCTTTTCAGAAATAAACCTTCCATAAATTGTAAGTGTTGTTTGACTATAAAAACCTATGCCAAATTCCTTAAACCCCAGAAATACCAATGCCTGCTTCGGTTTACAGAATTTATTAAGTAAATGTCAAAAGCTGTGTTTTAGTGAAAATCAGGTGTGTGTGTATACAGATAGCATTATTTTTTTAATTTTTTTTTTTTCAGATATCAACTATTCAGTGGAGGAGGGAAATGATAAATGAGTACACTTTGGGGAAAGGGAAAGAAAAAGTTCTATGAAGATTAAACCAATGATCTGAAAAGACTGAAGATGAAGCTGTTTTGTTGTTGCAATACCTTTTGTTAGATGATAAAGTTTCCAATATATGCATTAAACCTGTGTTGTGTCATTTGTCCCTTTATGCATAATTTTTACACTGGGATTTAGAAGTGTACTGAGCACCTTTCCCCTGCCTTGAACACAGTCCTGGATGCATGCTGGACAAGAGGTCACGAGAGCTGTTATGGCCTGCTCTGTAGAAGTAGTAGGGCAGTTTGCAAGCTGCATCTATATAGGAAGTGACTAGCAGTGATGTAATGACCAGAGATCCCAGGAAGTCGATAACATTAAGCGACTTTATGGAACTACGGATGAAAAAAAGCCCTTGTGATGTGAAGTGGACAGGTCCTGAGACCACTGAGACTGGGGAGAGTGCAGAATACCACCCAATGACATATAACCTGTTGGTATATACAGAAATTCTTGAATTACTGCTTATTTCAACATATTTTGGTAGGAAAATGGGAAGTATGACTTCCTGTGTGGGTGCTGCATCATAAATCTCATCTGTTGCTAGAAAGAGGAAGCTTTACTAGTGTGTACCCAAAGCACTGGATTCATTAAAGCACCATTGAAGGCAAAAGGTGTGGTACGTGTCACAAGGTTGGCAAACACACACAGTAATAGTGAAGAAAGCAAACGGTGAAACTAGGGTGAGGCTAAAAAAAACCCCTAAAAATTAAAGTATCATTAAATTTGATCTTCGGCAAGGTGTGTCAAATATATGGCTGGGGAAAGCTTGCAGTGAAAGACAAATTGCAGTCTTAAATGTTTGTCACTTTTTTACAAAAAAAAAAAAAAATTAGTATTACATTGGTGGAGTGGGTGGATTACATTTTTTTTTTTTTTATAACTTTTTTTCAGACCAGGTCTGGGTAATGAGCTTTTTTGTTTATTTGCACTCTGCTGTAGTGAAAAAAAATCAATTATTTAACAAAGAGTTCAGTTAAGGCAATAATTTGTGGTCCATCCCACCATATGTGGCCAACAGAGTAACATGTTATGAACAAAGTATAAAACATATTGTTTACTGTTTTGCTGGGTCCCAACTGTGGTTCAGATAATTATTATTAAAAACTAGACATTTTAAATGAGAAAGCCCTGTTAAAAGCCCTACCTGGCGAATCTTTGCTAGACCCGCCCCTGTTGGTGACTGTTACATCTGATGATTCAGTATGACATCTGGTTTCATCTTGTTTCCCTCTCACCATAGAACCAAACCGATATCATGACCAGCAGCTTGGCTGTGACTCCAGCAAACATCAGCTGATACTAGAAATAATATCAAATCTGTTCTAATAACAGCTTATCAAGCTTGAACGTTCTGCTGCTGTTTAGCGCGACATGCGCTGGTTTCCTCTTTCTGGCGCAAAGTGGGCCATAAACAAAAGAGACGGACTTGCGACAGAAAAGTCGATCAGCTAATCACTGATCAGTTTCATGATTGAAGTATCAACAGGGGGGAGAAGAAGAGGCAGCTGCGCAGCGTAAAGACAACATAAATCCAGCTTTGCGTCTTTTTTTTTCAATCTAGCTGAAGTACAGGACAAATCGCATTCCTTTTCACCACAATACCAGTTTCTTCTGTTTGTCTGCGATAAGATTATTTTGCTCAAGCCATAGGGACGGTGCATTCGACCTCCTCGGCTGTAATTGGTCTAGCCCAGAGTCGTTCATGACACTTTGGCCAATAAAAAAAATATCGGGCATGGTGGGCAAATGTCCGGTATGCCCAATGGCCAGTCCAGCTATGGGAGTTTGGTTTAAAACCGCATTTTCACACATTTTATTCACAGCATTTTGCGTATTATAGAATCTGTGGGAGATTATGTTTTATATGTGCAACTTACTGTAGCTTTTAGCACACACACCAATAATACCTGTTCAATCAAATTAACTTTACTTTCATCTTCAGATAAACTAAAATGGTCTGAAGATCGTTTCCCTTTATTAGGTTGTGTAGTACAGTAGGATGTCATGTTTAAATGGATCCAGTTGAAAGTATCAGAGCTCTGTTGTGCTCTAACTTGAAACTGCTCTGTGTGATAAATCACTGGATTGATTTTCTGCAATTCAGTTGTTTTACTTATTTAGTGCTAATTCACAGCAATAGTCACCTCAAGCAACTGGGGCACAATGGGAAGAAAAAAAATTCAGATAATGAAGAGATACCCCAGGTATGTTGGACCTGGTTGTTAGTACAGGGCCCAGGTGCATCACATAAATTCATCCAGTTAAAAATAAATAAAACTAAGAATTTTTGGCTACTCATTTGAGCCAATTTTGTCATTTGCTGCTCACTTCAAACATTTCAAAAGCAAGTTGGGCCACTGTGCCCAAAGGCAGAGACGTGTGGCTTATATCCATAATAATATCTTGAGTACAGCAGTTAAACTCAAGTTTTTTTTTGGCTTGCAGGGATTACATGCCAGCCTTGTTAGAAATTTTCCCCATATTTCACATAGATGGTAGAGTGGCTTGTCTAATGAGGTTCTACCACTTGGAGGAGTCATATATGTTTGATTTGCCAAACATCCACAGATGGATGGTATAATAGATGGCTATAGAGCAGGGAATGAGTAACAACATTGGTCCAATACTGTAATTAACACTTTAATCACAGAGGCATTAACAACTCCCCAAAATGGTAACAAAAACAAAATCGACCATCAAATTTGCCAAGTTTATTGGGAGCCTTCATACAAAAATGAAATTATGGCTGTATAAAGTTACAAAGGATTATTGTTGATGTACTTTTGGCATTTAAGGCCTATCATCCCAACACATTTTTTTCCCCTAACTCTGCACTTTTATTTGAAATCTAAAAGTTCTGATTTTAAACAAGCAGATATGACAGTAATATTTAAAAACATGTAGACCAATAGATATCTGCAGATTACTTCTCAGTGGTAGTTTACAACACAAGCCCACAAAGAAATTTGAAAGCAACTAAAAAAAAAAAAGAAAGAAAAAAAAGTTTCCCCCAAAATGGTGAACGTGAGGCCACTTTTATTACACACAGCCAACTAATTTCAATGCAGATGTTTCAATGACATTTTCATGAATGCAAACAAATGTATTTACAGACTTCAGAAGCTTGTCTCTGACTATCGACGTGACGGCATTAGAAGCTGCTTTGCTGTGACTGAATCAGGGAAAAGGTTGTGGTAGGTTGGTAAAGGAACATAGGCAGCTGTTATCATTTTACCTGTGAAGGGAAGAAAGGGAAAAATGTAAACATTACAGCCTACAGACAGTTTCTATTGAGATAAAAAAATCTTCTCGAATTAGAACTAAGAAATGTACAGCTTAATAAACTGCCAAATTCAGCAGTGCTGCATACCTGCAAACCAGCGTCCATGAAGTGCATTTACAGTCGCCATGGCTGCTGGTATAGAGGGACACTTCACATACACATTACCCTATGTGAGAAAGAGAGATATCGGCTTAACTGTTTGTGCATTTGAGAAAAATGTTGCAAAACACGCTCAGTGATGTTTAAGCTCATTTATCTCGTTTTTAATCTTTGACCTACTTGAGGAGAGTTCTTGTCGACATAAATGTGAACGATTCCACCGTGTTTGTTGCATTCCTCAATCACATCGTCTTGGATTTCAGCAGCCCAGCTGGGATCATTTTCCCTGCAAAATAATCAGGAATATTAGAAATTTAGTACAAGATCCCGTTTGACTCAAAAAGTTTGAATTTTGAACTTTTAAATGAAGTTTCACCATTTTAAATTCAGCTGAAAGCACATTTGTTGTGCCTTTAGATGGGGACAAAATTCAGAACCAGCCTGACAAATAATGCACAGTTCAATTTTGCCCCATAACTTTTTTGTTAAGTCATTTCAAAAGAGATTCCTTTACTAACTGTCCAGACAGAAGGAACTGAAACCACACAGACTTGTCACACTGCAGAGCTCCGGTGTATGACCAGTTTATTCCATCGTTGTTGGCTTGTTTTCAGTTCAGTGCTTGCCTTGTGTACATTTTCTATATCTCAAACTTTTTAACTAAACTTTGCAAATGATTAAAACCCAATTAGAGTTAAACACTATGGGTAAGAGTGTTAAGAGTAGAGAAACCTTACCAAAATTGTGAATTAAAGGGCTGATAACTACCAAACTGGTTGCAATACAAATGAATTACATTAAATGCCTCATCTGATATACTCAGAATATTCTTCGATAGTGAAAAAACCCCCATCTGACATTTTTTGCTCTCAGTCCATGGATGAAAGGGCTTAAGACAAACATAAAGTGAACTTATTTGAAGGATAATGTCCTTACGCTTGTGGGTTGAACAGGTTGGACAGCTGAAGGCAGTGTGTGGCCAGTGGCTGTGATGGGAGGTTCAAAGCTTGGCTTGGAGCTGGAGTTGGAACAGCTGAAAGAAAAAGAAATGTCACTAAACCTCTGGCAAGAGAAACATATCAAATACTAAATATATTCCATTATCTAGTCTCACCTGCTGGAGCGCCAATGCCCCCAAAGGGTATGGAGCCAGTCATCTGTAGAGCCTGCTGAGCCGCAGGAGGGATTTTCAGACCGGTCCCTGTTGACAGAAAGAAATGGTTTTGCATGGGGTTAATTTTAGACACTTAAAGGCAGCAGCAGTTTGACACGTAGTGTGGCCTGATGAGGACAGAGAAACAATCACATCTTGTAAGTAAGATTTCATTCACATGGTCATTTCCCTCTACCAAAGACATGTAGTTGGTGGGAGGAAAAAAACAAACAAAATGGGTTTCACATCCATGTGATGACTCAAGTTGTGTGCTGTGTTTCCTCCTTAAAGCTTCATTTACACATCTGTGGGAAATCCGTGTCCTAACTGACATTGTAGCCTGAAACTCCTTTTATCCCTACACCACAGCATTCAAGTCATCATGGTATGGGGAGACACAATGTGTAGTTACATTTCTTGGGACGTGCATGTTAGGTAGAAGGTTTGTGGTGAAAATTGTGTTCCGGTTATTATGTGAACTACTAAAAAAACAAAACAAAAAAACGAAGAGCTGAAGCAAAAGCTCTCACTTAAAATGGTCTACCAGTGCCCCCTGCTTTCTGTCCTTATGGTAATGCAGTGATAGGATTACTGTAATTTTTGAGCAATATTTCTCAAACAATTGTGTTTGAAAGACCAAATTTAGGTCACTATAAAGTAAAAAAAAACTCACTGTAACCACTCATTTTGTGTCATTCCAGTCTACCAAATGACCCTAAGCATGTCACATATTACATGTATACCCGTGGTCTGGACAATTACTTTGCTAATAAGCTGTTCCTTCCTCTTTTATTATCATCAAGAATGTTCCCGGAATGGATATGCCTGCCAAGTGCCGTTACAAACCTTCTGCTAGTCGAGCCATCAGCTGTAGACGCCCAGTAGTGCCTAGGTCAATACCAGTCCTCTCTAGTTCGTCATTATCCAGGAACGAGCTGGCTGTTGAAGAGTCTGAGCGCTCTGTAACATGCCCCACCTTCATTGGCCGTCCGGCTAGCTCAAAGCCGTTCAGCTGCTCCAATGCCTTTTTTGCACATTCCGCATCTGCAAACTTCAGAAGGTTAAGAGGTTACAAAGTGAACACAGCAGCAAACGAAAAGCTGCCAAAGACATACGAAGGCTTTGTTTACCGATATGAAGCCATATCCTTTGGACCGGCCGGTCTCGCTGTCCATCATGAGCTGGATTCCTTCAATCTTTGAAGAACAAACACACATGCAGATGATTATCCTACGTTCACTTACATACATTAAAACAAATTAATCTTTGCAGAGTTCTCCTTACCTTTCCAAAAGGCTCAAAGATCCCTCGAAGCATTTCTTCAGTAATGTTGAAGTGCAGTGAGCCCACATACAGGCGCATTGGACCTGAACTGCCCTTCTGCAGATTATTGGCAGCAGCTGCTGCTCTATTTTTCTCTGCCTGTAATTAAAAATAGATATTACATAATTAATTCACAAATTTTAGTGTAATTACGAGTAATGTTAAAATGATAATGAACCTTAATGCAGAATCTGCATTTTCTTGCAAGTTAAATTTTAAGTTCTTTTCCACTTTCTGGTCTGTTTTTTTTTTGGTAAAATTTATTTAAATTGACAAAATTGTTTTGTTTTTTTAAGTTCTCGGTATAGAGTTCACAACACAAGTTCACGACTATTAATATACCCAGTCACACTGAGCAGAAATAATCCACTTGTTCTATAATTAGATGAAGTTACCAGAAAGTCAGGACACTGACCTGAGAGGCCTGGACGATGATGGGCACTCCTAAAAGCCTCTGGCCAGTCAATCCAATTGCCAGAGGTACAGAAGAGGCCTCCACAAACTCTATGTAAGCAATCCCCTTCGATCTCCTGGAGTTTCTGTCAGAGATTATTCTCACATCTCTAACCTATAGGAAGAGAACGGTCACATTTTCAGAGGCAATTCCTGGATGACATTGATTTGGATTTTACAAAAACTGAAAGTCAACTGACTTTTCCGACGGCTGAGAAGAAGTCCTCCAGGTCTCGAGCTCTGATTCTCGCAGCAAGCTGCATACAGAAAACAGTGCGGGCGTCTCTCTCCTCTGGTGTTAGATTGTCAATTGGTGCCCTGAGAAGGAAAAAAAACAAATTTGCATGTTAATAACAAACTAATAAAAATGCTTAAAATTTTCAAGTTGTGATAATATAGAAACCTAAAGCTAAAACCATAACCTGAAATTTAGTGACAGGTAAGGTTTAGTGGAGAGGTATGGCAGCTTTGCTTGCCAGGTGTGTCAAGGGAGGCATCTGCAAAAGCTGACAGACCATACTTGTACTAATGTGAATCACTTAAGCGGACCTCATAGGTGTGTTCTTTTTAGTGCCTTTTGGTGTGTTTTAATGGTCTGTTTTTGACTAAAGCCTGTCATTGTGGAAGATGCATTTGCAGCACTGTGTTACCTGCTCCTTTGCTTGCTTGCAGGTTTATCTAGCTGAGTGTAACAGTATTTTGAATATTCACATTTGTTTGGTGTGTCGAGACTTACGAAAAATCAGAAGATGTACGGATACATAAAAAAGACTCGCATGACTGTTTTATCTTACCTTATGGGACTCTTCTCTTTTTTGAAGGGGCTCCGACTTCTGGAACGTTTGCGACTAAAAAACAAAATAACCCCAAAACAAACAAGAATTGCCATTATTATTATAAATGGGGCAAAAAAACCCATAAACGTGTCACGTTCTTAATGGCCTGTCACATAAACAGACAGGCAACTTAAAATTACACAATATAAATGAAGTACAACAACATAATGACCTAAAATCATACAATTTAAGAACTAATAGACTGCCATTAGCTTTGTTAAGACAAGTTACAGTAATCCAGTTAGACTGTGCTTGAATTCCCAATAAAATTAATGTCATATTTTTCTGACTAGCAAGTGTAAAAGGTCACATACATCGGACTCCTGCGTGCTTTGTAGCGCCCAGCTCGATCTTTGCTTCGGGAGCGGCTGCGATGCCGCTCTCTGCTGCGGCTTCGTTTTCTTTCCCGGCTCTTGCTCCTCTTCTTACTCTTCTTTCTGTCTTTGCTTTTGCTTCTGCTCCTCTTCTTCTTGGAGCCAGGGCTCCGGCTCCGACTCCTCCTTTTCCTGTAAGGTGTTACAAGAGTTCTATTGTTGTATACACACTTTAAAGCAGAACGTTGTCTGATTAAGCACCTAGGTAACATGATGGATAACCAAAACTTACTTCTTGCTCTGGTCATCGTGTCCATTTGCATGAGAGGACTTGTTCTCATCCTAAGCAAGGTCGATAGAAGAACATCATGAGGACGTAGATGAAACATTTCATGTCGTCAAGGTAAAGGGGATGGGGTGGGACAAGAGAAAATGCAGAATATATTCAATTAATAAAAATACAAACTTGCTACAGTCATGTCTGGACAGTGTCCTTTCCACCACCCCAATAGCTTCCCATCCCACTCCATCCATTGTTTTTTCCCCTCTCTTTTACTAGGCTGCTCAATAGTTAATGCAACAAAGCAAAGATAAGGGAGAGTTTCCAACATATTAGCTCAGTTCAGGAAGCTGACAATAGTCAGGACATCTCCACCAATACCCTTCTAATAGGTCGTACCAATGCCACTATTTGTGCCTAAACATGTGACCACGCATGGCCCATGGCCACTAAAAGAGATCCTGTGTGGTTGGTGTCAGTCCAGAGATCTTCACCCATTTTCGTTCTTGGACTGTAAGAGCTCGATGCCACCTCTGTCACACATCTTGCCCTGAAGCAAACAGGGATTCACACTTCTTAGTAATATTGACGCCCAAGCAAATAAATAAATAAAAAGATTTCATCCACGTGTTACACTACCATCATCTTTAGTTTACAGTAATACTTACAACCTTTTGACTTAAAGGAATTATTAACTACTGAAAATAAATCATTTTATCATACAGTAAAAGGTAGATGTAGCTATTTTAGTTATTCTAGAAATATATCAATATCTGTGGTGTTCTGTAGCATGCATAAATCAAGATGCTGATTGACATTACAGTTGGCTAAGGCAAAGAGGCAGTATTCATATTTACCAGCGCGAGAAAAATAACTTTTCACCAATATTTCTGCTGCGGAACTATGAGAAAATGCAATCGCTGGATTTTCAAGAATTTTGCTGCATTGTTACTTCAGTAATTAAGCCACTCACAGATTGACACAGACACAAGTACATACAAATAATACAACTGCGTGAGGAAATTATACTTTAGCACAACTTTATATACTGATTCTTGCTAAACAGTAGACTTGTTAATGCTATATAACAGAAAAATAATGTTGAAATCACACACACACAGGGGAGATTTTTAACAATACACAACAGTTTTCCTATTAAAAAGCTCTTATTGAAAAAACCCTGCACACTCATAAACAGTGACAACAAACAGATTGTAAATCTGAATACTGCCTCCTTTGCTGGACAAGTAAAGATGGGCTTATCAACCATTGGCATTCACCTTGTTGCAACCGAATAGGGATTGGATGTTCTGGGTTGAATCTCTTTTAGTCCTAAAGTGAACCACAGTACATCAGTATATGCGCAATAACTACCTTCCTTTTTTTCACAGTTCACAGTGGAATCAAAGATGAATTCATGGGAGTAGAGGTGAGATATCATTAGGGAAGTCTATAAAGAGAGATAGATGTGGATTTATTTATAATTCTGTATTGCGTCTTAAATACTCATTCACACCACACAACATTCAAGTTAACTTTGTCACAGTAGCAAATATAAAAGGTCTAAAAATAAAAAGGCCTAACAGCAAGACAGGTCTCATTTCTCCAACTTTTAAACCCACCTTTCTGTATGGAGCCTCGAGCATGGCCTCAACGTCAAAGTCATCAGCCATATTGATCCTTCAATAAGAAAGAAACGGGGGGGGAAAAAAAACAAGTCAGTGATCCGTTTGCGTACGAGAAACTGCAATACCTAGTGTAAACGCTACAAATGCACACGGCGTGGTAACTATGAGTCCTAAGTTTTCTTATTAGTATCACGTACTCAACATACAATCCGTTACATGATTTGATTGACACCGACAATATAAAAAAACGCATTTAATTGCATTAAAAGAACAATAAAGCTTTCTAAAATCGTAACGTTGCGCACGCGTTTACCCCGGAACGTAGCTAATGCTAACTAGCCACCACGACCGTGCGCTTTCAAAGGCCCGCACTGAATTTAAGCCGACTATTTTGACAATATGAATAACAGCGGACATGCATCGATGCAACGTATAATCAACTAACCACTATTTTGTCGTGTTTTACATGATTCCAGATCATATTTATTGGTGGAAAAGAAAATGAGACGCTTAGGTTCTGATACGGCTAAAAAGCTAATGGCGCTTCCGCGGCAGCGAGCGAGCCTTATTAGCAAACATTGACGTTACCGTGTGAAATTGAAGGAAATGTTCTGCCAAAGTGAGAATATCACGGGAATTGTTCTGCTGTAGAGAATCCTCCTCGACGCCTCTCTCTTTGTAGATTACACAAAGCCAAGATGAAGTCACAATTTCCGAAGTTATATAACCTCGTTTTAGGAAGTCCCCGTCGCGGGTCGTGGCCTGGTACCTCGCCGCTCCTTCCTTCTTCTTCGTGCTCTTCCTCTGCTGTGGGCATTTACTGCAGCGGCGGCGTTTGGTGCTGCGCTGCTGCCACCTACTGGAACCGAGAAGCCATTTAACCGTTTCTTTGTGAATTCTTAGAGTATTATTCAGTGCAGTCAATAATTTATAGAAATGTTATTAGTTATGTATTAAATGCACGTATCTAATTAGAGAGTTGAACATTGTAGGCCTAGATGTCAGAAAAGTTAAGTATTAACTAGAGAATGCATTTTCTGAAGAAACTGCAGCGTGGATGCTCATAGCTGAGCGTTTTTAAGATCAAAGGAATTCCGGCGCTAAGCCCCGCCCACATCCTGGAGGATGTGCGCTGGGATTGGCCGGCAGCTGTATCGACCAGCCAATCCCAGCCCCGAATGACCCTCCCATTGAAATACATGGTAAAATATTTGTTGGAAAAAGTGGAATAACTTAAAACATATAAAAGTTAAAGACTAGAAAAGTAGAAGCAGTCATGTCCACAAGAAGAGGAATCTAACGGTGGTTGAACGGTCTCTCTACATTGAACGGTGTCGGAGGAGTTAGACAGCAAAAAACGTACAGAATCTATAATAAAATAACTAGAGAATGCATTTTCTGAAGAAACTGCAGCATGGATGCTCATAGCTGAATGATTTTAAGATCAAAGGAATTCCGGCGCTAAGCCCCGCCCATATCCTGGAGTACGGCTGAGATTGGCTGGCAGCTGTATCGACCATCCAGTCCCTGCCCTGAGTGACTCTCATAATAATAATGTGACTCTAATAATAATAAAGAAACAGAAGAACAATACTGTGGATGCTTTGATGAGCATCCACACTAACTAGAGAATGCATTTCCTGAAGAAACTGCAGCATGGAATCTCATAGCTGAACGATTTTAAGATCAAAGGCCAATCCCAGCTCCGAGTGACCCTCCCATTGAAATACATGGTAAAAATTTTGTTGGAAAAAGTGGAATAACTTAAAAAATATAAAAGTTAAAGACGAGAAAAGTAGAAGCAGTCATGTCCAAAAGAAGAGGAATCCAACGGTGGTTGAACGGTCTCTCTACGTCGAACGGTGTCGGAGGAGATAGACGGCGAAAAACGTATGGAAGATGAAATAAAAATATAATAATAAAAGAAGAAGAACAATACTGTGGATGCTTAATGAGCATCCACACTAAATATCCCAAGACGTTTAGTGAGTTTAGAAAGACACTTACTCTGTCACTAATGTTTAGTCTAAATCAGTGAGATTAAAACAAAACACTGAAAACTTTGTAAAAAAAAAGTCTTCTCCATAATATGGTTAAGCTCACATCTGCTATATTGTAACGGGTCAGGGCTGTTTGGGGTTTGTTACAGCTGTATTCTGTGTTTAAGGCGGCCGTGTAATGTTGCCATGGTTACCAGGTGACGCGCCCTCTTGGCGACTGTTTTTGTTGTTGTTGTGGTGGCTGTTGTGTTAAGCTGCGCTTAGCGGTTGAGCTAGCGGCAGTGTTGTTCAAGCTCAAATAAACAGCAAGGCCGAACTATACCTCTGTCTCCTCCTTGTCTGAGCTTGCCACAATATTATACCAATCCTTTTAAACTCTATTTTAGCCCATTTTGGGCTGCTATATTTATTATCTTATGTCTTTTTAGGTGGGTCATAATTTTAAGCTTTTGATAGAAGTTAGTGCCTGAAGGATGTTGGGCTTACAGTACTGATGGAATGACTTGTTATATCCTTCTGACCACTGATCCTCACTTTAGCCTGTAAACCTCCACCTAGGGCCCTACACAGCATGCAGCACCCAGTTAGATCAGTTTAACAGCTCTGTGTTGCCATCTAGTGAACACTAAGCAAATCCAAACTTCTTTGACATCCAAATGTTCCCTGTTACAGATCAACAACTGGAGTACGTCCTTTCAGCCCTATTTGAATAGTATAGTATATAAAATATTTTAAACCAATTCTGTTGCTTATGTTAATGTATATACCTCTAAACCAGACATTTCAAAGTCAGGCCCGGGGCCAGTCACGGCCCTAGGTCAGCTCTTATGCGCCCCCTCGCTCCTAACCTAAAACGTATTAGTTATGGTCCATCACCACAAACAGAATTAATAAAGTGTAATTTCTCTTTTTACCTTATTGTGGCAGCACCATGCAGTGCAGCCAATGAATGCATAAAAGTTTTATAAAAAGTTTTATACACTCACACAATACACACATTTAACCTGAGATACTGATATTCAGCAGCTTCACTGAAGTTTTATGATATTTTCTCTCCATATGTGAATGAAAAGTAGATTTATTTTGTCAAGGCTTAAACACACATGATCACAGTAATAAGAACTCTTCTGTTATTGAAAAAAGCATAATATTTAAGAATTGTTGGCCCCTGGATGACTTTCTGTTAATAAATATGGACACCACCACTCCAAACTGTTTATCTTGTTCCCCTTTAGACTATTAATTATTAATATTACAAAGGTTACAAAGATTGGTAGAAAAAAATAACAATGTGTAATTTGGTCTTTAACACACAGTTTCTCAAATGTTTACATGCATGGAAACGAATAACAATATTACCATCAGTATAAGGCTGTGTTGGGGAGTATCACACTGCGATCACTAGGGAAACATAATTTACAATAAAATTAATATAAACAAAGAATAAAAATTACTATAACACAGATTTCCATCATTGCAATAATTTTCTTTACTCTCAAACAATAACGTAAGCTCACTTATATATGTTTCCTGCATCATGCCAGTTAAATGCACTGACAGTCCTTGGCTGCTGAGCATCACACAGTAGAATCTTCCACACTATTTCTGTTGCTGTGTTTAAGTCTGACTGGTGAATCATAGTCCGGAGGAACTTCAAAAAATGGCTCATCATCAAAACAGAAACCGTCAGATGGAGATGCAAAGTATGGCAGCCTCAAGACAAAGCCTGTGAGAATGCCTCCCAGGGCTGACAGTCCTATGGTGGAGAATATAGCTGCGACCTGGAAGAGAGCCTGTTTTTGGGCAGTCCTCCCCAAACCTGCCTTTAAACCAGGAATCATCATCCGGAGCTCTTGCAGCTTGGGGTCCCCTTCCAGTGGTGCACTGTGGGCAAAGATCTCATAGAAACTGGGGCCGTAAACCTCCTCACTAGCTGTCAGTATGGCACATATCCCTGCAGTGCAGGATATAAGTCCAGTTAGTCCATGCAAGTTGTGTATGCCACACTGATCTTGGATCCTGAAGCGTTGCGCCAAGATGGGGCTCAAATACTTGTAGCCCAGCATGCATGCAATACACCCTATCACACCCAGAGCGTATGCAGTTGCAGGCGATATCATCATATCCACAGATGCCCCGACTGTCACACCTCCAGCCAGGGTCACGTTCTGAATATCAGCCATGGTAAGCTTTCCATTTTTATTCAGCATGGCAGAGAGTGCAAAGGCTGTAAGTGTAGAGGCACTTAGGCCAATGAATGTGTGGAGGATAGCCCTGTGCTGATCATCTCCTTTCAGCGCTAAAGCTGAGTTAAAAGAGGGCCAGAACACCCAGAGGAACAAAGTCCCCATTAGACACAGGATGTCAGAATGGTAACTTGTGTTCTCCTTTGCATGGCCTTCATTTAGACTAGGCCTGTACAGCACAAAAGTGACACCCAAGCCAAAATAACAGGCAAAGAGATGGATGAGAATGGAGCCTCCCGCATCATTGATCTTCAGATACTTAAGAACAACCCATTCTGTGACGGCAAACACAGGAACCTCCAGCAGAGCCATGACCAGTATCTGCAAAGGACTGGTCTTCCCCAGCACTGCCCCATATGATATCAGCACCACAGCACAGGCAAACTCTGCATTTATGAGATTGATCACTCCAAGGTGGATCTTACCATCGTGGCTGAACTGGAAGTAGCCCTGCACCAGAATGGCCCACTGGATGGCAAAAGTAGCTGCGAGGAAGTTGAAAACCATCCCCCCAAAACCATAGAGTCGGAAAAATGCCAGCAGGCACCCGAAACCCACGAATATCATGAAGTGTATGTCTGTAAAGAAAGGGTAGTCCCTGTACACCGCATTGTGCATTGGGTTGGTCTGATTAGTCTGAAATTTAGCATCAGCCTCCTCATCATATGTAACAAATGCTGCATACAAAGCAACAATAATCACCTCGGTGATGAACACAAACACAGGTAACCGCACTCGAAGACTGGTCGATTGTTTCTTCATGCTGACAGCTCTTTACAGCGAGTGACAGTCATTTCTTTTGCACCCTGGTTTATCTCAGTTTAGATAAGGAAGGTCAAAGGCTCTGGTAAACCCACTGAAACACATCGATATTCTCCTCCCCGGGAAATGCCACTATGTGGACTTTGCTCATGTTATAAAGACATGCGAAGTCAGCATTCTCTTTTCTTCGGTATGTTGAAACCCCTTTTTTTCACAGCTTTTGTGCACCATGTAACAGACCATAAAAAAAAATCTATTTGAAAGTCCCATTTGTGAAGTGAGTCTTGGCGTTACGGGTGTAACATACAGAATGTTTAACTTCTAGTCACTCTCTGTAAATTAAATATTCTTTTAAGTAATTAAATTTTCATGCCCTTCAGGATTAAAGGATAATTCTGCCTGCATGATCCAGCTGATGGACAACAGCTGGTGCACGGCCAAAATGTTCCAGATGTGACTTATGTTCTGCAATGTTTGTTCCAGGAGCCTGAGTACATCCACATAAATTAATATAAATAAATTAAATCTTGCCGTTGATTATGTGCCCTCCACATTATTAATTTACCCTTAGATTCACACGTGGGGTCAAAAATGACCCCATGGGTTGTTATTCTTCAAAATCTTTAAAATGAAAAGTTGTAATATATTCATATTCCAGGTATTCCTCATAAAATATGTTTGTGACATGAGGCCATTTGCATTTTATTTATTTTTTCATTATTTTTTAAAAAATTGCAGTTTTTGTATCACTACCCCACTCTTCCACAAGTGGGGTCAAAAATGACCCCAAGCAGTTCATATGGAATCTTCTATGAACCTTTAATTCTTAGCAACTCAGATGTGTCTCACTTACACATCTGATGGATCAGGAATCCATTTTTACACAGCAACATACATGATTTATAGTTTTCTGTGCATTTCAAACATTGTACTTTCTAATGTTTTTTTTAATCTAAAATAACATGGCTGCTAGGAGGCCAGCTAGGATGCCTGTGGACCATGATCCTGGACGAATGGGACGAAGAGCCCATCGAAGGATTAACTCAGTCTGACATCTCAGATATAGAGGACCCAATCTATCCCCCCACGGAACAAGGCCAGTCAGATACAGAGGAGTCCTCTGAAGAGGAAATGGATATTGTGTCCAACAAAACGAGCACAAAGGGCTCTTACTGGGCAGAGTTACCTCCCAGGCTAAAACACAATATTCTGAATAGTCAGCCAGGGCCTGCACCTGGGTTTAGTACTGTCTCCCCAATAGATGCATGGAAGCTGTTCATGTCTTATAATATAATAGAAGAGGTGCTGACATGCACAAACATGAGCTCATGGCCTTCATTGGATTGACCATTCTTGCAGGAAGTGAGAAGAACTGAGATGTACTAGTCTGTGTCTTTTTTTGGAGTCATCTGCATAACCCATTGTACAAGGCCACTATGTCAATTTGAAGATTTGATGATATTTGCCATTTCTTGTACTTTTGTGACAAGAGGACAGA